>VWZP01008288.1:489052-711327 GCA_013396995.1 Dicaeum eximium | reverse complement strand
AGGATGAGCATCATTCACCCTTAGTAGCACCTTACTACAGAAAGTAGAGAAGATAGCTCATGAAATGAGCTCATGAAATGAACCAAATTGCTCTCCTTAGGAAGAAGTGGCGACTGATAGTTCATGACCAATTATGCTAATTAGTGCATCATATTTATGCACCTTTCTTAGCCATTCAACTGAACTTGGATAGGTTGCAGAAAAGACTGATGGTTTTGTCCTGGAGAAGAAAGTAAACCCAGTTAATTGCCTTTGGATGTAAACACCTGGCAGCAGTGTGAACTGTAAGGTCCCACATGTCCTTAGTCAATAGGTTAAAGGCATGTGGCTTTAATAGAAGAAGATCCTGAATAGTCAGAGGCACTTCCCTCTGGCCTGGAGAAAGAAAATTTCAACATACAATGCACCTGAACTTCAGAGATGTCTGGCTTTTTTCCAGTACCACGACTTGGTACCCACTTGAGGAAAACCTTTTCTGAAAGGCTCAGCCATAGTGCAATCAGAGTGCTGCTCTTGCTTTGGGGGCTCCTTAGAAAGTTATGACAAAATGTGTAAGGTTGTTTTTGCTAGAATATGTTCAAGTGCCACAACTGGTAAATTTGGCCTTAGAGCAGTAGGAGGTGTGCTCTCACATCAGAAATGAATACAAACTTACCCTAACTTATATGATAATGGGCAGAAAAATAATTAGTGCTATAAAATGGCACTATATTATGCCTTCCAGCCTTCTCCAGATAAATTTGGCCAAAGACCTTCTGCCATAACAACCTGGTTGTACATTTGAGGCAGTCCAATAAATAATTAGAGGAACCACCTACCTTAATGAACTTCTTAGAACTTTAATATTTTATTATGAGAATTTCTTGTTCAGCTTTCAAACAGATCATGAGAGACAGGCACTTGAGCACTGGGTTTATCCCCGTTCCTGTTGTTTATAGCTTTTAAAGTTATCAAAGCCCCAGAAGAAATGGAGGGAGGGAATCAACCACAACGTGAAAGGATGAGAGAAAAAAGAAGAGTGAGAGGTTCAGCATTTACAGAGCTCTTATTACACTTTGTGACCCGTGGTACACAGGGAAGTGGCAATGGAAAGCTAAATCCCTTATTCCCCTTCTGTCTGGCTCTCCCCTGAGGCAAAATCTGCTCCTACGATGCATTTTATTTCTCTAATGACCATTTTTTAGTGTGTATAAAGCACCCTCTATTTATATCACTCCAGTTAGTATTTGTAGTAAAAGAAAGCTTAATTGGGACCTCCAATGCAATTAATGCATAGATATAATTCCAGTGAGAAAGGACTATAAGGCAGGACTGACAGGGAGTCCTGTGTGGCTGTGACTGATGAAAGAAGAATGCTACTTGTAATATGCTGACACTGTACAGAATTAGGCTTTGTGTTCCCTAGTCATAAAATGTCTTTTGGGATGAAAGGCGGACATTTTGGGTTAGTTAGCTCCTATTTAATTATGTGGCTTCCAGTGTAAAAGGGTTTATTGAAACTATTCAAAAAGGGAGAAGAATGGAAAGGACTCACGCATATTTTTAGTTTACTCTGAAGTTTTTCATTATGCAAGTACTCAGGCATCTCACCAAAATAAATTCTGAAGGAAAACTAGAGCAGCTTTCAAATTTAAACAGTATTAGACAATGTTAGGGAGTCCACAACTTCACTCAGAAATCTTCCTTGCTTGATTTTTCTTGTACTATCTCGATGAAATCGGAAGAAACCATTGCATGTTATTCAGGATTTAGCCTCTATCTTTAATCCTTTCTTTAAACATAAAATTTTCATTTTTGCATTTAACCTCTCTTTTTTTTATTGTTGGGGGTTTTTTGGTGCTTTTTACTCTTTTGTTCTGATTGTTATTTCCTATGTGAGCCACTTTGCCAGTATCCTTAATGAATACAGTTTAACTGATTTCAAGCCATTTCTCCAATATATGATGACTGTGCTGTATTTTATTCTCCTTCTCCCATGAGTTTGCTATCCCTTCCTGTGTTGTGTCATCTGAAAATATGATTTGCATTCTTTTGTATTTCCTCCTTAATTTCGTTCTTGGATTAATTCAAACATATGCAATAAGTGGGATGCCCTGAAGTGAAGAAAAATGGACAATGAGATGCAGACACACTGGGACAGAATTTGTCAACAAGATATAAAATGAGAAAGCCAGAAAATTAGTCTGATTTCTCAAGCATTTTCCTGAAGCCCTGCATGGGATTTATTAGGGGTATAACAGGAGAGTCGTGATAATTTCTTGTTTATAACTCATTTGTTTTTTTTTTTAGAAGTTACATCCTTAGGAAGAGTTCATATCATCAGAATCTGGATCCAAGCTTCAAATTGGGTTGATATCAGATGAGCACATATATTGTGGTAATTTGGCCTAATAGAGAAGGACAGATGAAAACAGTGTTTACAATACAATAAACAAAATAATTCACACAGGGCTTCAGTTACCTGGGTATCAGTGAAGAACTGTCTGAGACCGTAATATCAATATACCTACCAATTTTACAATATGTAAGAAAACAAAAATAAAATCCATAGAAGTTAAAATAAATAATCCTTTTTGATCCATTTTCTCTGCATAGCTGTGGTTTTCAGATAAACAGTTGCATGCAGATAAAAGTTACTCTTTTATAAATGCTATCAAATTGTCCAGTGATTGCTATGGTTACAGATAATCAGTCATAAATACTGAACAGTTAAAAAAAGATTAAAAGGGAAATTTATTCTTTTGTTCTGAGCTCATAACTAACTTAGTAGAATAAAAAACAAGTACCTCAAAGCATTCTTTTTTCATTAAATACTTCTGTATTGAATCACAGCCTCTTAGAGATTAGTACTGTGGTATTTGGTAGCTGTTGGCTGAGACTTAAGTGCAGTGAGACTTAACACAGTGCAGCCTGGTTCTACCACAGTCATCACTCATTTCTTAAGCACAAGTTTAGATGTGTGTTGTTAGATATAAACATATAGGCAGCAAGCGGACACAGTTAATCCAAGGTCAAGGAAATATATATTTACTTGTTTTGTAATAGACTTCCAGCAAGGAAATACTGAATTATATGGATTGTGCTGTAACTGTTGAGCAAGGTTGTTATTCACTCCTTAGGGCTGCTGAAGAAGAGCTTCTCCTATAGGAGCACAGTGCTATTTTGTCCTATCCCAAAATTGTTCAGCCATTCTCTTCTTAGATATAAGCAGAAGATTGAAACTACAACTATAAAATACTTTGTTTCATTGAATTTCTCTAAAGCCTGGCAATATTATGGTTGACTGTCACTAACAAGAGGTAGAAAAAAGATGGTTAGAGGATGTCTACATAAATTTTTAGGTCAGTCTGTTCATTTCACTGGTCCAAGTTAATGGCACAGCCCAAGATTCACCAGATCCAGCTGGAGAATCATGTCTTAATATATTGGGATGTTGCAAGGACAGGACTATTTTACAGTCTGAAATTGCCCTGCTTTTGACACATTTAAAACACTTACGCACAATTTCTGAATGTTTAAAGAGAAAGGCAGCAAAGTTTCGACATAAAATTGCTGGATTCATCATTTGCCATAAAGATGAATGAAGACTCACTCTGAATGTTTTAAGGCACCGGGAAAGAAAGCACTGAAGTCTGCCACAAAATCTGTCACGATGGGCACCGTTGCAAGAAGAATTTATCTTGTACTGACAATAGCTGTGAGTGACAAGGAGTGTAACAAACAGAGCCAATCAGGCAGCACGGTGGGACCTGCAGTCCCCATGTCCCCTCAGACATAGACTAACCACAGGCTGATGTTTATGGCTCATGCTTCAGTGCTGGGTATAAAACCCAGCTGCTTCCTGCCTAAGAGCTCTGCAGAAACAGCAGCTGGAGCCTCCAAGTGCTCCTGCCGGCACTGTGGAGCTGCTTGAGGATCACTACAGAACGTGAGTTGAGCTCGGTGGCACCAAGGTCCCCAGCAGCTCCTCAGCTCATCTCCAGCAGACACCGGCAGCAGCGGCCTGGGAAAGAGGATAAAGGCAGAGAAAGCATGGTGGTACTTCCCACTGGAGACCACACAGCTCTTTGTCTGCAGCTTCCCTGTATTCTGCCTGGGAAGGAAAATGATCTCCACTCTTTTCAGAATCCATATAAATAACAGTCCTTCACTTGGGGATGCAGTGTCAAGAGAATTTTCTTTGGTTTCTTCACCTTTGGACAGCCTCCAACAACTGATGTGAATTTTCGTGGGCCCAGTTCTTTATATGACAGCAATTTTTTTTTGTTAAATTTTACAAATTCATTTATACACATTCAGCTTTTTAAGAACACAGAGGTTTAAATTCCACGCCCTGTCTCAAGATAAGTCATATTGTGTTTCTGAGGCTAGCATGGGCATGTGTTTCTGAAGCAGCCATGTTATTCTTGGCTGCCAAACTGGATTTTTCCATGTTTTATATGCTGTGACAATTCACTTTATGTAAGGCACTGTGCTGACTCCATGTGTATTAAGAGCTGGATAATATTTTCGTAAAAACACAAAGCCCAATCCCCAAGTGCTATCAAAGGCCTGGTTCCCTCAGGATGATGTACAGGTCACTGTATTGGCTGCACAGTAAGCTGCTGGATATTCCAGAATGTACATTGTCACAGACAAACTCATGTATAACTGGGACCAAATCATTCCAGTTTTATGAGCTTAGTTCAGATTGAACTATTTTTTAAAGTTGACCAGAACACTCTAGGTTTTTTGAGTTTATCTGTGCATTTCAATGGAGCAGAGTGACTCTATCAACAGCCTCAAATTTAACCAATTTTGAAAAGCAGATTTTTAATAACTTTCTGGTTATTTCTCAAAGAATCCCCACGGAGAGACTGTGTGATATTTTCAAGTGATTCAATGAGCCAGTCTTATGTGTTTTTACTCTTTTTCTGTTGTAAGCCTGGATTATGAATTCAAATGTTTTGAAAAGTGTCCTGTAAGATACAACTCTTAGATGGTTGCTTTTTACCAGTATGAATGCCAAAGATCCTATATAACTTTGAAGACAAAAAAATTAGTTTGATAAATGTAGTGCAGTGTACAAAATCCAATTGATTTTATGCATCATTTCATATTTTCTGCTGCGGGGTGTACAAATATCATTTCCTTAATCGAAAGAAAAGACAATTGAGTGAGCAGTGTTTAGCACCAAGTAAGAAAGTCACAAATAAATTTAAAAAAAACAAGTAAGGAAAGGGTAATAGTCTGTATAACCAAACAGTCTGCATACCTAAGCTGTCTCATAGCATCTTCATCCTGTGAAACAGAAGGGGTGCAGAAGGGACACAAGAGGATTGACAAGCAACTTAGAAGGCATATCTGAATAACTCATCAGGCATGATTAACAAGAACATTCAGAACATGCACATTTTGAAATCCTATTGTGCTTGTATAGGACCTCTGTAATTAAATAAATAATGTTAAAAAAACTGGGTCACAAAAATTATAACTGAGGGCATATTGAAATTTCTTCCATCTAAAGGGTAGCATTCAAATTCCATTTCAAAAGAGTAGCATATTCCTCTAATGCTAAGATATACAGTCAACATGTCTAATTTTAATGGAAAAAAACCTTGATTATTTAAAACATCTAATTAATTTTTACTCCAGATCTTTCCTGGAATTATGCTTTTTGAAATCTCATTTAAAATGTGGGCTACATGTACAGAAGAATGCTAAGAGAAAAAAACACTAAGTTAACCATTATCCAGTCACAAAACCTATGGAAAACATTTTGAGACCCAGAATAAAGATTTAATTTTATAATATCTTAAATTTTTCAGCCAGCTGAATTGAAAAATATTGTGTTTAACTCTGCATAAAAACATGGTGAGTTAATACACAACAATATGGGATTCATAATCTTACTGAAAGAGATTTTAATTTAATGCAAGTGTGGACTATAATTTATACTCTTCAAATTTGCACTTGTTACTTTTATATATATTCTGTAATGTCAAAATAGGAATCACACACAATGTCTAAATTTGTTAAAAGTGTCAGGATTTGCATTCCTATTGAAATAAAAGGCCTTTCAGAAAAAACCAAACTGTATTCCATTCAAATTACTGCAAAAATCAAAACTCCATTTTAGAAGCATCTGAAAGTATCATAAGTGGTTATATACATGATAATTACACTACCATGATGCAAAACAGTAACTTTTATTTTCTGTTAGAAACGCATTTGTTCAATGAGTTTGCACTATAGATAAAGAGCTCCGTGTCTGTGTGTGTACATGAGTGCAGACCTGTGTCTAAGTAACTTGTAGCTTAAACTTTTACAATAGAAAGGGTTGATTTTTTTAAGAGTTAACATCACAAAGAAGGTGAAATGGTTTGTAGATCTCATTATGGACAAATAAGGGGCAAGTTACTGAAAAGTATGCAGCAATATAGAGAGTTGTTGCCTCTCAGGAAACACACCAAAAAGAAAAGGTGTTTTAGGTGTTTAAGGTTTAAGGCTAATATCTGTAATACTTCATTAACAGAACAGAAAAACAAATTCTCACAAAAACTGATTGAAAAAGGTCTGTTTCTACATCCTCATTGGAAAAAGGAAAAGAATGTAATCATATGAAAACACAGCTGGTCCATGCAGACATGGGACCCCTTATCCAGAACTCATCCAACAGAGGTTCAAGGCAGAGAATCTATTTCTTATTTTCTAAATCTTCTGCTACATACATCTAAAACTGTCTTAGCAGAAACAAATCATGGAGTAACCATAAATTTTCAAGACTGATTAAAAAAAATAAACTCAGCAAAGAAATTTACATTTGAAGCAGATTCATATTCTCTTTTGTGATGTCACATTCAGACAACAGTTGGCTCCACTCCTTTAATTTAGCAGTTTAGGTTTTTCATTGCAGTTTCCCCCAGAGTTACCAAGTTAAAATGAGTAATTATATTTTGCACTGGGGGCACTGATCACTCCCAGTTTAAATTGTCTTAAAATGAATGTGAAGAAATCATGACTGGTGGAACTGGCTCCAAACTTAGGACCACACTATTCTACCTTGCAGAACAATGAGTTATTTTATCAATTAATGCTGTGACTTTGGCTACAGAGATGATGTCATCTGCAGTAAACCTGTCTTGTTCACAAAAAGGATCTGAAGCTGGCTGGTCCATAGAGAGCACAGTGGTGCATGGTGGTAGCTACCCTGCTGCATTTCTCTAGAGAGTGAAAATTTGTTTGGACACTAACAGTGTTATAGGAAAACGACATGGAAGACAAGCATATTAAAAATATGTGGAGACAATTCCATTTTCCTAACATTTAATTTTTATAATTCTCCCCCTTTAATTTCGAAGGACCTCACCTCTAAATGTTTTAGTTCTCATTTGAGGAGCACATATTTTAAAAAAAAATAATAACAAAAGCAAAACAAAGCAAAACAGAACTCACAGTAATATACTTGCCTGGCAGCAGAACATGAAGAAACAAATCCAATATTAATGCAGGCTGGAAATGTGAATTTTCATGGAAGTGCTGGGACAGCTTTTTTCAGTGGCTACAGGACTGTGTGAACTTGCATGTCTCACAGGGAAAATTTGCCTTAATACCAGTCTTCCCATGTTCTTCAGGATCCCACATTTCAGCATAGCCATATGTTGCCTAACCACAATAAATCCTCCTCACTCAGGGGTTTATGTGTTCTGGGTACGCTGGACTCCTCAGGCACTTTGAAGGCCAAGGCGCCCACACCAAAGATTGAAGAAAAGGGAGCTTTAAATTGCACTATACAGCCCAGATCTATCATAAAGCTTTCACAGTCTCCAGGCCATTAATTTAGTGTGGACAAGTGGGATATTAATATACTAAACTTTCTCCATTTTACTATAAAACCATTTAGCTGAGTCCTGCTGTCCTAACAAGCTAATAAAAATAAAAGGTTTGTACTCTGCCAGTAAAAGATAAGGTCAGTTGTATGTGCCTCCTTTCCAGTATTTAACAGAACATCCTGATATTCAATAAACTCATTATCCTTCATATATATCCATAGAAGCACCTTCTGAGGAGTTCAACTATCCAATATCAAAGGGATGTTTTTTCTGTATTTTGCTCTTTGTCTGATAGATTCAGGTTATTTCAAAGGAAAATATATTTATACAATTGCTGCTGAATATTTGTACATTATTTCTACCAAATAGAGCAATCTTGCATGATTTGTGGCGACATTATCAGCAATCAAAATTGTAGAAAAAAATCAAATAATAAAGAACACTTTCAGGCTATGAAATACAGCCTGAATATATTTTTCAGTAGAAAATCAAGAAGAAAAAACTGTGTTATAAGAACAGGAGGGTGCCCAATAATATTTAAAAACAGTGGCTTGAGGCACAGTTCAGACTCAGGCAGAAAAGCTCCTCATGCCTGACTTCTAGACTTTTGCAGAAGTGAGAAAGATCCAGAGATAGAAAAACATCAACACTTGAAAAAGTTTAACTAGACAGGAGCATTATAAAATGTCACACCAGGGTCACAACATTGCTCACTATAGGCTCTGTAAGATTCCCCACGGATAAGCTGTCCTTTCATAATGGAGACCTTGTTAATCCATTCTGGAACATCTGATGCTGGTCAATGTCAGAGATTAGGGAGAACAACCTGTCCCCTTTCACTTGAACCTGTGTCCCAGTGCTGATGGTGGCTCCCTAAAAGATGTCCTGGTATTGCTCAACAGCTACTGTGGCCCCACAACCATTTTGATGAAAGAAAGATGGAAAAATTTGAAGAAAACAGAGACAGGTATCCAACTGCAGAAAGTTGAGATATTAATAAATCAATCCTCCTTGAATGATTTGGTTTTTTCCCCTTCCCTCCTGTTCACTAGACCACATCATCACAATAACTACTGTGTTGTGTCTTATTCGTGTATTTTGATGCAATGCCACAGTATATTAGTTCTTTCCAAAAGCTTCAAAAAAAGCTTCAAAAACTTTCACTTGTGCTTAACTTTATAGTGAATGAAGAGTCCTAGTCCTTTCAGTGGTACAGGCCCATGGAAAATCCGCCAGGTGGGTCATCATTCATATCTTCCACTGTGAAAACACTATTAGCATGAAGTAAGAATATTTTTTGCTTCCCAATACTGCATAATCAGTTTAGAATGCGTTCATTATTTATTTTTTTTCCTTTTTTACAAATACATTGTGAAGAAAACTTTAGGCTGTGATTTGTTCATAAAGCAGCCACCGTGGCTATTTGTTATTCATAATTAAAGACTGATAATTACATACTTAAACTGTGTGGTATTATTTCTGCTTCTGTCTTAGAGGTGTGAATCATAATAACTGGAGGCAAATCTGGTTTTGGATACAAGTAATTTCCACACTTTAAGCATGCTTACTGGTACAAGGTCTATTTTGTGTTAGTAGTAAAATGAGTGTTTTCTCCCCTATCCATGAGGGCACCTCACCACATAATCCATGTCAGCACTCACAGCCTGTTTGTTCATTGGAAGCTGCCCTGTGACTAAAGCACTCCCGCAAAAAGAAACTGTAAACATTGGAGAAGCAACTTCGTGGCTTGCTGGCAAAATATTTGTTCTCATTGGGAAAACAGTGCTGCATCATCCCACATAAGAAGCTGGGAGCAAAGAACAGATTTCCCCTAGGAGAGCAGGCAGAACCCCCCTAACCCCTTCCATAGCCCTTGAGCAGGGCCAGACATGGAGCTAATGGTGCACACGGACTGGGATGGGCTGCAGTGGGTCACAGGGGAACAGGATCTGGGGAATCATCCCTAACAACTTTTCCTCCTCTTCCCTGGCCAGGCACAGCTTCTGGATCTGCTAGATCAAACCCCAGGACTCCTGGCAGAATTTCTATCGCTGGAACCATTTTGTTGGAGCTGTAGGACCACAAACACAGTCCCAGCCCAGTCAGTTTGTACAAGTCCTTTATACATTATTGCTGCACCTCTTCAGTGGAGCCAGGGCACTTACATGCCTCACCAGCACTCACAGCCTCTCTCCTCCTGCCCATGGCCCAGGACTCTCTCTCTCCCCCTCCCAACAATGTCACACCTTGGCCAGCCCTGAGCTGCCCACAGCCCTGCCCTGCCCAGCCATGGGCCCCACTGAGCCAGACCCACCCATGGGCCCACGTCCTGGACCACCCAAATCCCAGGGAGGATCCTGGTGTTGGGAGCTGGGGCTGCTCCTGGTGCTTCCTGGCTGGGCAGTGGGATAGACACAGGCTCCATCACTGTCCATGGCCCCAGGTGCCTGCACAACACCATGACAGGAGGGGACATTAATGGGGTGAAGACAGTGATTTGCTGTAATGTCACAGACAAAGAGTCATCTGGGAGCAGAGTGCAGATTTTGCTAGTATCATATTTAAACAAGCTTAAAGGCCAAACTTGACAGAAAAAAAAAAAAAGCACAAGAGAATAAAATTCAAAGAAACATGAAAGAACTAACAAACACACCAATGAGACCAGGAGTGCTGTGAAACACACGTTGGCTCCCAGATGAAGGGACTGAAATGCCATCCAAGTCAGTGACTTCCAGCAGCAAAGGAGGATCTGGAAGTTCTTCCCCTCCAGCTGCCCTTGAACTGCTACCCTCTGAACTGCTTGGGGGTCTACCCACAGCCATTCACATCTGAAAGAACACATGGTCCAAAATTGTTTAGAGCCATGTAACCAAAAGGCAAATTTCACTGCTTCAACTGGAAAGGTTTTTCTCTGTGTCTCTGTCTGTTTTCCCCTTTCCTCTGTGGAATGCAATTCAGTGCGAAAATAACCAAATCTTCCTTCTACATTCTCCCTTAAGAACAGAAAATAGAAGTATTTCTATTTATGAGACAGAGAGAAGAAAAACAACTCTAAAAATGGGAGATGAAGCTAATACTCTGTACAAACATGCATGACAAATGACCTCAAACTCATCTGAGACTCGACCTGATTTTGAGACAGTTTATTGGTAACCTGTGGGTGGATGAAGAACAATTGCACTATTTCTTTATAATTCATATTGAACCTGCAAAAAATACATTCTCACCTTATGCCTTTCTGAACAAAGCCCATCATTAGTACAGTAGCCAAAAACTTGTATGAGAATAGGAAAGACTCCTCTCAAATCAATCTTGAAACTAGTTGCTCCCACACTTGAAATGGCAGCTTCTTGCAATGACTAATATCTATATGCATATCTATATTCTAGGTACATGTATAAAACATGACAGCTGGCCTGTCCTGACATTTAGAAGCAGATGCTCAAACAGCCCACCACAGAGAAACTTTCAGTGCTCTGTGAATTATTAACTTCCTCAGAAGCCCTACAAGATAAAGACCATTCAGGATCATTTCATTCCATTTCCACAAAAACTTCTGTAAAAGCATAATAAGGAACTCAGTACTCCATTCTTAATACTTTGCCTACATCAGACCTGTATCTCTTGTATAGAGCAACATACAGAAAGTTTCTTTCCATCTTTTTCCTTCTGCTATTTGCATTATTAACCCTCAAACTGTGATATGTCATTAATAGCTCACTGTGTAATCATGAAGGGGATGGTGTTTCATTGTAGATGAAACTTCTGAGGTTTTTCTGACCTGTTAAAAAGCCTGGTATAAGCAAAAAATATGACCCAGGCTCACCTGGAGTTGTGCCTCATACTGAACAAAATGTTGATACAGCTCTCTAAGCAAGTTCTCTTTGTACAATGACCTGTCCCAAAAGCTGGTTTATACTCACCTCTGTATGTCCACTATATACACTCTGTAACAGGAAAATAAGGTTAATTTTTAGTTTTGCTTGCCTTCATTTAGTTTTCTATATAATGAAAATAATGAGGAAAAAAGCATTAATAAAAGAAGATGAATTTGAAAATACTACAGCAGATCAGGGCATGGCACAGAGAGCAGCCTTATCCTGATTTCATGACATATATTATATTGTGAGAGAAAAGTGTCCATGAGCAAGATAAATTCCCTTTAAAAATTTCATGACACCAACTGGACCGAGATTTATTTCCCGAGTCACCAGTCTTCAACACTGCAAACTCTTCTGCTGTCAAACACCCCTCCCAGATCTTCCTGAACTACTTGAGTAACAGTCTGCCAAAGACTTTTATAGGTTTCAGTGTTGTCCTGGTTTTCAGCCAGGACAGAGTTGGTTTTTTCTCAGTAACCATGGTGGGGTGGAGCCTGCAGCCAGGTGGGCATGCCTGGGTTGTTGTTCTATGCCACATGCACCATGGCCTGGAGGAAGAAGTAAGGGGTTCTCACTTCTGAGAAGGAAGTAGGCATGGATTACCATGGGGAAGAAAAATGTGGGCGTGGAGTGCCATTTGGTTCATTGTCTCTGGGGTTATGCCAGGGGCGTCACATGCTGAGGTTCAGCTCACTGAGCATTCTGCCTGTAAAACTCCATCTCTTGGGCAATGTTGATCTTAGCATTGTTGCTGTTACTGCTCATTTTCTTATTGCTTTGCTGTTTCCAGTAAATTGCTTTAATCTTAATTTGTAATCTCTGCCTTTTGTATCTCTTGCCAGAAGGGGAGGGGAACGGTTTTATGTGTGGGGGCACTAAAGTATGGAGTGCTGCTCCTAAACCATGAGAAGTGTCAGTGTCAAGGACTAGGTCAGAGGAAGGAGAAAAACTTCAAGGGCACAGACAGAAAGGAAAATCAAATCCAGAAAAAAACAGAGGGATGTGAAAACAAAGTAGAAGCCAGCAACAACACTGTGACTTGGTATAACTACTGAAGTAAATACCTTCTAAGCCCACCCCTGTTTGGGCCATCTTTCATGAGATAATATGCCAAGATATTAGCTATGCAAAGATAAACTGAAAATTAACTAAATCAAACACAGTAACTGAAAAACCCTTTTTAGCCTGTCAGATTTCTTTGCCTCACATTGTTGGGCAACAGAGAAACAAGCATGGTGGAAAGCAGTTTCAGACTTTCCTGTGATCATCTAAACCAAAATTCTGATTTAAGAAAGATAGACAAGCTGGAATTAGTCTTGGAGCTCAAAACTCCCTGTCTGCTTTCACCTATTTTCTCTCATGCTTTCAGAGTGTCCAACAATAGAAATGGAGTTAATAAGAAAATGTAATCTTTGCAAAGACATATTCTGTTGTGGAAACTGGTGTGCTTCTTTTCAGGTATATTCTGATACCGCTATTACAATGTCTTACTTGTTCACAGTATGGTGTCTTGCTATATATTTTTTCATTAACATCCCCATGATTCCTGTGAAAGAGTCAGGCAAGGGTTGTAAATAGTATTAACCACAATTTACAGAGGGGGAATGAAGTCCAAGGGGTAAAATAATTTGTTCTAAGGTGTATAGTGAATTGATGCTAAAGCCAGGATTTAGAACTCAGTCTTATAGTACACCAAGATCCCTTCTCCAACCCCATTTGTTCCCAAGGCCTCTCCTGAAATCACAAGAACTACAGCAACAAGAGGGCATGCAGAATATTTTCCTTCCTCAGCTTCTTGCAACTTAGCTGGCTTCTAACATGTAAAAACCACATACACGCTTTGAAGACGATATATGTACCAAATATCACAGGAATTTGAGTGGTCTAATCACAAAATTTAAAGTTATTTGGTTATTTCTCTTCAACCAATGAAGCATGCTTTGATTAACTATGTTTGAGGATAAATCAAAAATGGCTAGGAGATTTTTGACAGAATTATCCAATTCAATCATGTCACAGAAAGGGATGAAATTGAATCAATGTCAGATCTAAAGAGAATTATTCTGAGTTATACTTAACTGAAAAATGAAGCCTGGAACAAAACTGCAGAACAATGATTATTACATGTTGTAACATTACTGCCCTTTTAAGGATAGTATACACCAACATAGCATAAAGCAATGTACATGTGTTGTAACAATAATTTTATCACTTAGCAGCCATATAGATTAATGAACTTTACTGTGTGCTATGTGCCTGTCTATCATATCAGGAAAAAAGAGTCATGAAGAAAGAGGTTGGAACAAAGGGAGATGGTGGCAAGGGAAGGCGGTGTGTATTTCAGTAGCTGTCTGTGGGAAAGCTGGAATCTGAGCTGCAGAAGACCCTTCGGGGCTCAGGTCAACTTCTCCATAGTCACCAACAAACACATCATATAACTGAGACTGCAAAAAGCAGGCACAAACCCTGTTTCAGGTGCTCTTTTTCAATTCAGATTTCAGTCCTATAATAACTCCTTTTTGTCTTTACAGTACTACATGTTTGATCCATGGTGTTTAATAGTGCAATCCCATTGATTGCATTGTACTTTTATCTCAGCCTAAATGATCACTCTCCCTCCTTTATTTAGCATTGATATTCTTTTTCCTCTTTCTGTGCAGAATGAGGAATATGACTTAGTATGCAGCTTGGCATATCTTCTGTGCTGTTCAGGCACTAGCATTGCTCTCATCAACACAGTACTTGAACTTCTTCCAGAAGTGCCTCCTGCCCTCCTTCTGAGTCACTCAATAGTTGTTAATGTTTAATGGCTAAAGGAACGAGTGAGAGATAAAAGACAGAGAAGCATGCGCAGCAGGTTTTACTCTGCGGAGAATCCTGGTGACCCTGACTGTGCCTCTGGTTTTTTTTCACAGTGCAACCAGGAAGGCTGCTAAATCCTACTTAATGCGAGTGATGATGACTTAGGATAAAGGAAAATAAAACCAGGAAATTATGTATAATTCCCTAGTGGCCTCTGCTCCCAAAGGTATCATCATTTAGGCAGTAAACTTTTCGTTAAAGAAGGTTAAACTTATGTGAGTTCCTTTTCAACACAATGGTACAGTGCAGTACTACAGATTTTAAGCAGACATATTTCATTACATTTCCCCCAGCATGGCCAGAATAGGATGCCTTCAGGACTTTCATACTGACTTTCAGGTTGCCCTTGTCTGCTGGGAAAACCTTTAAAATTTAAAGGAAAAAAAAATCATTTGTACATTCTCCAGGCTGAGGAAAGAAATCCTACTTGGTGTGATTTGCTATAATGATAAATTTATCAGAGGCTGTTCATTTTATCTCCTGCAAAACTGCTCTTTGATGGCATTAATCTGCAGTAATGATTACAGGAAGGTAATTCAAAGCTGTTCAGAGGGAAAGATGACATGGTGCTTTCCATCTCTTTTCTGAATGCTTCCTCAGATTGTTCAATAAATTACAGGTGTAGAAAGAAAAAAGACAAGCTATGTGCAGCTGAATATTTTGGGGAATCTAGAAACATGGAGCAATAAGAACAAAACTGCATTTACAATGAAATATGTGTTGCAGATTCCTCATAGATATTTTATAGCAACAGGCAGTGAGTCCAAAGTTTTGAGG
The DNA here is from genome assembly GCA_013396995.1 of Dicaeum eximium. Classification (NCBI taxonomy): domain Eukaryota; kingdom Metazoa; phylum Chordata; class Aves; order Passeriformes; family Dicaeidae; genus Dicaeum; species Dicaeum eximium. Next base: position 695,996 of record VWZP01008288.1, on the reverse strand, counting down.
ATGTTCATTATTATGTGGTTTTTATTAACTGTCAGCAAAGATGAACCACAGATTAACAGTAAATTAATTAATACTATTTCAGATTAAGTGAATTATTCGTACCTTTTTGCATGGCCTTTCTCTAAGAGTGATTTTCCTTCTATCCAGACTGAGTCTTCCAAGCTGCCACCTGTGGTCCTTGCCTTTTGCTTTACTGTTTCTTCTTGTTTTACAAAATGGATTCCCAAGTTGTTAGAAATCAATGTAATAGTGCCTTACACTATTATACTAATGGCTTACTTCAGGTGTAGTATTCCAGAAGGAGACATGATATCACCACTGTGAGTTTTAGGATTGGAGTAAACGTTACACACACGTGAAAATCTTTTTGCACAGCTTTAGCAGAGTCAAAAAGCCAGCTGATGTATTACACAAGTATTTGAGAACATCTGAAGTTCTGCCCTGAGACACTGCAGTGCCCTGTTGCACTCACACCACCAGCCCATAAAACAGCTCTAGAAGACCTGCTTCCATCCATGCTTTTTCTAATGCTGAGAGATGCCACAAACCCACAGGCCACAAAAATCACGGCCCAGAAAGGCTACAGAGAAACTCCCACTCCACCATGCTTCTATCCACTGTGTCTGTTCACCCACAGCAAAGGTCACACCGCCTCACCTTCTGGTTCTGAGCACTCATGATGATCTCATGGCCTGAGTATATACTGATAGCTGCAGCCAGGGCCTTGTCCAGCTCCCTGCATGTGCAGCAGTGTGGCGAGGGATTTGTGGTGAAGCTCCTGCCAGAGTATTCAGCTTGTGGACCTTACTCGTCTGCCTCCACCTGTCTCAGGGGCTCCTGCAAAAGACCAGTCACACCTGAGCAAGAATTCTCGTAGAAGAATCAAAACAGAGGTGGGCATGGGAAGGTGTGTGTTTCTCTGCAGAAAAGTGTCATTTTCTGCAGGTGGATCTGGCCCATCTGGGTGTGTCTCTGCTTGCAATGGTATCTGTAAGCAGGTTCCAGTGACACTCTTGGATATTGTGGAATGCCTTACCCTATTGCAAAGTCATATAGGGATACCCTTTCAGAGGCTGCTATTGTGATACGTGGAAGCTTTGTAAAAATGATTTGGGGTGTGTTGCCTTGGACATACACTTTGTGAAATCTGCACTGGATATAGCATGTCCTTGGTTTTGGCATATGGTAGGAGGGTGTGCTAACAGCAATTATCTTGGCTGTCCTGAAATAAATGCAAGTCAGCATGGTACCCTGTGGTATAGGCAAACATGGACCACTCTTGGAAGGATGATTCACAAGCAAACATCATCTCTTTTTGGCTGTGTGCAAGCAGCCTGATGTTGTAGTGTGGCTGTGACTGACATTTGTCTGTATGACACACCAGATGAAATAACAACACCTCACTCCTGAAGTTCATTAGTGGAGTTCATCTTTCCAAGTAACAAGTGCACTTGGTTTTGAATATACTCAGAACATCTTGATACTTAGAGATGCAACAAATGAGAATATAGTATTTAATTATTTCATTACCAGGTATTTTTCTTTGTTCCAGGTCATGTAGACTGAAAAGAAAAAAAATTGCCAGGTAGTTCTTCTGAACAAGCACATTCAAAATAAATCCAAGGGGATGAATATTTACCTGTTTTTATCAATGGTAAAAATCTTCTCTGGTGTAAACATCAGAGCAGGCAGATTTAAATAAATGCCAGATGTTTTTGAAAATCTTGTCCTGCAGATTTTCTTTCAGTACATAAGAAAATCAGAAAATCTATCTTTTCAAGAACTGTAACACTGCAGATATGCTTGAAAGGCAGCAAAGACCCAAGGGAGTAAAAAAAAAATAAAAAGCAATTTTCCTAATTAAAACACAAAAATCAAAAGGAAAGATACCCACCTCTATACATGTCATGGTTTAACCCCAGTCAGCAACTAAGAACCACACTCTTTCAGTCCCTCACTAACAGAACTGGAAAGAAAATTGGAATATTAAAAGTGAGAAAAGTCATGAGTTAAGATAGTTTGATAAATAAAGCAAAAGCTGTACACACCAGCAATGGGAAACAAGGACATCCTTCACTGCTTCCCATCTGCAGGCAGATGTTCATCCATCTCCAAGAAAGCAGGACTCTCTTGTGCATAACAGGGACTTGGGAAGGCTAATGCCATCACTGCAAATGTCCCTACCTTTCTCCTTCTTTCCAGAGCTTCATATGCTGAGCATGATGTCTTATTGTTTGGGATATCCATTGGGTCAGTTGGGGTCAGCTGTCCTGGCTGTGTCCCCTCCCATCTCCTTGTGCATCCCCAGCCCACTCACTGCTGGCATGGTGTGAGAAGCAGGAAGGGCCTTGGCTCTGTGTAGGTGCTACTCAGCAGTAAATAAAACATCCCTGTTACCAACACTGCCTTCAGCACAAATCCAAAACACATCCCCATACCAGATACTATGATGAAAATTAACTCTATCCCACCCAAAATCAGCACAATACAATAGACACATGAACTGTTTCCAGTAATGACTAGAAGGAAAAATGTGACGACTATGCTCAGAGGTCAGAATAATTTAGCAAGGAAGATGATTTTAAACATAGAAACAAAAACAAAACTTTAGTTCTTGGGGTTTTTGCCTAACGTAGGTTGAGAAACTACAACACTTAGAAAAAAGTGTGTTTTGCTCCACAGCTACCTACAAGCATGCCAGAAAACTGTAGAAAGAAGGAAACAGGCATTTAGAGGATGTGTGTGTTCACTGGAGCGAGTGTTTAAATTACAGACCAATTACAATGACACCATCACCGTTTGACAATGCACATTTCTTCACAGAGCTAAAACATAATAATGTGTAGCTTTCCTGAAGCATTTCTCTTCAGATCTCAAAGTCACTGATAGCAGCTGTTACAGCTCAGCCACAGGCATTCCTGACAGCCCATCTCTGTCTGTCCATACTCCCCTGGCCTAGGAGAAGTGCTGAGACACTGTGCAGCTCTACAAGCAGATGCTACTCACATCCGTGACAATTCCATTCCACAGCAGCAGTGAAGGTTCTTTTCTAGAGCAGCATGAAAAAGTCAGAGAGGAGCCAGTACCCAAGGTGGTCGAGACTTGAGGAATGCAGGAGGCTGGCATATCTGCTTTGACAATAATACTAAATATCAACCTAATATTTGATGCTAGTAAATGGTGTAAAAATGGAGTTATGTCTGTTCTCTCTTATATTTTCCTCTTATATCTGTTCTTTATAACAAAGGATACAAAATTTCCCCAAGTAGTTCTTCCACTGAGCTCATATGATTTGGATGAACAAAATCTATGATTTTTTTGAGAAGATATTCTATCTTGATTTAAGTGTTCTGAGTGAATTGCATCAAATTTTTCACTTAACCATCTCTGTGTTAAGCTAAATACATAAAATTTCCTTAGCATCCAGCTGGAAGACATATCTTCCAAACCAGAAAACTACTTGTAAAACCTCTTCTGTGTAATACCTATACATGCTCCTATTTACTAGTTTTCCAAAGGGTAGATTTCACAGGGTACACAGTGGATTGCTGACTGCAATGTTCTGATTGCTGCAAGAATAGTGCCTTTCCCACTTCTGCTCACAGTCCTGTTTGAGCATGCACAGGCACCTTTTCTGCTCTGAGACACAATGAGCCCATGTTCAGCTCCAACCCCCTACCACCTGTTCTTTTCTAAATCATCCTTTCCAAAACACTGCACTGCACCCTATAAGTTATTGATTACAAACTGTAGGACTCCACGTTAGCTCCTATGGTTTACCTGTGATGTGGGGTATCACTAAAACTGTTCAGCTTGCTCTTTAGAACTGGCTTGTTATCCACAGGTTCTCTGTTCAAAGTGAGAGTTTTCAGTCTCTCTCCCCAAGCACAAATCAGGAAACACTCTTTTGATAGAGTTACTTGGAATGGATCGAGTGTAAGTGAATCAGAATTTAGTATCCTGGAGTGAGGCATCTTGGACCAAGTTGCAATACACATATATAAATGTATTATGAGAATTATCTCACTAGTTATGGCTCAGATATTGTTATTTATATTTGAATTACACTTTTTTTTGTTTGCCCTTGTGTAAAAATAGACTTTGTTATTTATATTAATGGATGCTCTGCTGAATATCTTCACATGACAACAGCTTTTCTTCAATTTACTTTCACACCTAAAATCAGCACTAAACCAGAGAGATATTCATGTGTTTTCCCAGGCCATTAGACATTCTGAAATTGAGTGGGAAATAAAATAAAGTATTTCCCTAGACTGTTTCCATATTTTCTTTGTTATTTAAGAGTGGGCCTCTTTTTAAAGAAGGCAAAATACCCCAAAATAAAAATGACAAGATATTAAGAAATGCTGATCTTCACAGACAGAAGAGTGTCTGGGAGGAGCTGTTAACTCACTCAAGGGTATGGTGTGATCCTTGGGGATGGTGCTGTGCAGGGGCAGGAGCTGGCCTTGATGATCCTTTTGGGTGCCTTCCAGCTCAGCTTATCCTGTGATTTGCCAATATGTTATAAATGAAAGAGCAATACTAGTGCTCTGTTAAAAAGCTATTGATTCTGTGGAAAAATATTGGTTCCCTGGAACTTCAGCTCCTCTCAGCTATCAACTATATTTATCAGTCTTGAAAATAATTAGAAAGAAAAAATCGAAACCATTTTTCCTGAAAGTGTTTGTAGCTGGGGCATCCAGTAAAAATTAACGTTAAAATAAATTAGAGTTGTCAAGAAAAAAGGATATGGACTGAGAGTAAAAAAATACTGAATTCCAAAAGGCAGTGAGTGATTTAACTGTCCTACCACCTTAATGTCTCATTTATTTGTTCATAAAGTAACCAAACTGAAAATAAATACTAATCAGGACATCTTCAACTCTTTTCATTTTGCTTTCAATTCAGAAATTAAAATTCAGAAAGTAGAGAAAATTGAAAATTTCAAATCTGCATAAGAAGTTAAGTATTAACAAGCATATTCATTTTTGCCCGAAAAGTAGAGATTTTGTTTCAGATAAAATAAGTTTGTACTGGAATAACAGAAGGCAGAAAGGATGACCTGAAGTGCTTATGCATCACTAGAGCTGGATAAAGAATGTATTGTGGAAAGATTATTGAGGTTTCATAAACTGGCTTAGCACCAGGAAAAAAAAGGAAATCTCTTTTAAAATCTCCAACATTAAAATTTCAATGACACTGGAGTGGGTTGCTCAATATTTTTAAATTTTGAAAGGGTGTTTGACTTCAGTTTTCTCCATACTGCATTGCAGTTAAGAATTAAAAAAAAATAAAAGGGACCAGTAATTTCCAAAAACCTTCTTATTGTTTTGGCATTGTTTTCTTTTCCTTTTTTTTCTTAAGATGGTGAATATATTTTAAATAAAACCAATTTATCAAGAATTTTGTTTTCTTCAGAACCTTTCAGACCTTGGGTTTCCTGACTTTGAAACTTGTCTACCGCTTTTTGAAAAGTTACCAAATAGGAAGATCACCAACTTTATTTTTCCTCTAAGTAACTTTTAAAACTTGAAGGCATTCTTGCAAAATTATTCAGAGGTTGGAAATAGAGGTATAAACTTGATTAGTCTCTTATTTACATTCAGAAATGAAAGAAAATACATTTTTAAAAATAAGAGGGACAGGGAAAATATAACTGCTTTCAATTTCCTACTTTATTGCAAAAGGAAAAACTGCTTGTTTTGCAGCCTGGGTGCTTCAGGGTATTTTAACAAGTTTAAAATTATCTATTCATCAGCTCTGGTAATTAGCTTTTGCTTTGCTTTTCTGTGTATTATTACCAGGGATTCATGTACTTTTTTTGAGTTATTATATTATCCTCCAGGTCTTCTGCTTCATACAAATGCTGTTCCACTCCAGGTTCGATAATTAAGCTGTATTGTACAGTTGCTGCTGGTCAGATTGCAGACTTTCCAACCTGTGGATTCATGACAATTACAAGTATCAAAAAACCACATTTGAAGTGTAATTACAAGGATAGTTTATGTAATTACATTAAATTTATATATCATGCTGACAAATAATGGAATGATAAAAGAAGGAAAGGACTGATTTGGGTGTCAAAAGGGTAGTCAAGACTGTGATGTGGCAGTCAAAGGGACAAAATGGAACGACAGTATGAATGACAAATTACATGAAAGAAAGTATGAGAAAGTAAGTACCAAGAAGAAGAAAAGAGAGTATATAGAAAGGAATACTGCTAAAGAGATGATGAGAGAGCAAATGTACAGGGTCATGAGTTTACAGGGAAGGACCCAAGGACTTCAAAAGCATAGTTTAGCAGATGAGAGAAGGAATCCAGCAGATTAAATGAAATTATTAGCTAAGGAAGCAGATTCAGGACTAGTGCATGTTTGAAAGGAAGGGAATTAGCTACCATCTAAGTAAGGTACCTAGAGGAACAGAAAAGCAAACAGCAGCGTATGGATTCAGCAGATAAATTGTGCATAGAGTATATCAGTGAGAGAGTTCGCTGAGCTATTTAATCCATCAGGTACAATGGGGAGAGAGATGAGTCAGCAAATGGACAAATAAACAGATCAAGCAGTAGATTAACGGTGAGGCATAATGCAGCTGGGGAGAATTAGCTGTCAGAGGGCAGGTACCTGGAAGCAGTTTCCCAAACATGCTTGGCAATGGCAGCCAGGCAATCAGAGATGCCTGCAGGGGTGCTGATCCCTTAGCTGGGTGCCTGGCTGGTGCTGCCTGGGGACTGAGGTGGGAAGTGAGATGGGGCAGTGGGTATTTGCTTGCTCATACAGGACTTCTGGTGGCAGAGGAGAAAGAGCCAGCAAAAGTTTTCCTCAGAGGAATAGTCCTGCATTTTGAGTGTCTTAGCTTACATGTGTACAGCTTCCTAAAATTTGCTTTAAAGATATGCAACAAGTCAGAGCTCCATGCTGTGGTGAAAGGGTGACAAATGGGAAACAGATGACTCTTGTTTGTACAACCTTTTATGCTCACTAAAAAAAAGGGCTGTTCATTTTTCAGCCTCATTTCCTGTGATGTTTTATCGAGCAAAATGGAGAGCTATGATTCAAACTACACTTCCTTTTTACCAGCCAATCCTTCCTCCCCATAGGCTTAGCAGAGAAGCTGAGTTCATTGCTGAACTATTTTCATTAGAGAGTAGATGTACAAATAGTGTGAGTCAGGATGCCTCTTTGGTACCTGAGGAAGCACAGAGGAGAAACAAAACTGATGTTTACAAAAAAAGATTAAATAAATAAATAAAAATAAATGAATATTTTAACTAATTCCACACACAGCTACTATATATATATATATATATATCCACCTTTTGCAATGGTATATCCTTAATTTTAAGTTTTAAATAGTGAAAGGATTATTATCCTTATTGAGAGGCTTTTGTGAAGACAGAGTATAGTTTGATGTACTGGATCATGTGTTGTACCTTTGCTGTGTGCGATGCTGAGGTTTCTAAGAGTTCCATTCCATGTATATATGCAAACACATGAAAGGACTCTCCTCTGATGACATTCCTTTATGCATAAATAACTCTACACTCCTATTGGACTGAAATATACAACAGATCCAACAGTCCAGTTTCCCTGACATTTTAAGCACCTTCATTTTAAAGCCTTGAAAGTCTTTTCTTCATATCTCAGAAAGGGATGAGGCAGAGGGAAGCTTTTCATGTTCTTAGAAATTAATGTCACACTTCTTACTTTTTTGCTGTTTGGACAGACTGAATCTTCAAAGACCTCCCAGACTCTGCTTCTGAGCATTTGTTAATAGAAATGGCAAGTGAAGGATGCCAGTGCTTGTTTTGCATACTTGCATACTTGTATGAGTGCACAAGATCCTTTGGCTTCGCACACAGAAGTTGGCACTTGCTCAGTTTGCAGGTTTTACAAAGAAAGCTTTTGCCTTTTGTGTCTCATAAATTCATTGTGATTGTTCTGATACTTAAAAGAAATGAATGAATGAATGAATGAATGAATGAATGAATAAATAAATAAATAAATAAATAGATGAATGTTTCATTGCTTCTACCTGTGGAAATTAATTTATTTTCCTTAGTTTAGAATTTTTTTGGATTAACAGCTCTTTTCTTAGTATATTTTTCTACTTGCCTTTCCTTTAACACATTTTTTCTACTTGCCTTTCCTTTACATTATAGTCAGTAGTTCCTCACATTTCAGTAGGACATATTTGAAGTGAACCAATAGTCTTGGTATGGAAAGCCAATACTAATAAGGTCATTATTTTGAAAACAATAAAGATCAAGTCCACTTCATTTGCTAATGTCACCTCACCCTTTTTTTTTTTTTTAAACCTGGAAGGAGGTTAGTACTTTTTCATTGCTTTGGAAATGTCCTGCTCTTTCAAACTGCCTCCAGAACTACAATTAGCAGTCCAGAGAGACCATTTAGCACTGCTAAGGTGTTGTTTACTAGACTTCTAACCACATTCCTTTTTTCTTTCTTTTATTTTTTTTTTTTAAGTTTTTAAGGTTTCTTTTTTGTTAGGGTTGGAATTTTTTTTAATTTAAAGTTCTGGAATTTTAGAATTTGTCTATTCTGTCTGCAGTCAGTAGGTACTTTCTCTACTTTCACAGAATCAAAAAAATATTCATGAATAACCATGAAGGGAATCTAACCATTAACAGCAAGAGTCCCTGATCCAACAAGAGCAGTAATTGAACTAGATGGTTTTGGTGAGCTTCAACAGTAATTGACAAATTAAGCACAATGAGATTTAATAAAAAGTCACACTAAAACAAACACAAGACTGAAAACTACTGGTAAATATAAAAACTATGAAATTTGAGGTTGGCTGCAGTTTGCAGAACAGAGCACGAGTGAAGACAGTAAAGCATTTTAGTAGAGCTACAAGACAGTAGCAATATTATTCATAAGCATCTCAGGAGCATGACTTGCACATTCTACAAAAACTAAATTTTCATGAATATCCACAAATGATCAGATTTTTTATGGTTTAAAGATAAAAAATAAAGCTTTGCAAAGTTATGTTGGTAAATGTAGATATATTTTACACCTTGATAGCTATACCTATAAATGTTCCCAAAGAATCAAAGAACCCCAATATCCAAGAAACAAATAAAGATGGAAAATCTGCTTCTGCAATTTATTGCAGAAATAAACTACAATAGTACCAAAGTCCATTATTCTTCTTCATGACTGGAATCACATGAAAACTGTATTCACTTACTAATGCATTCCTTGGATACAAGTTCTTTGTTTTCAGCATGGTTACATTCTAGCTTGCTTTCATTTGGCTTCAGAAAAGCAAAAGAAAACTAGATTTTTATATTTATGTGCCACACTTCTATGAGGAAAGGTTCTTATAAAAATACAGGAATTTATATACACTTGCCTTTGTAAATTTTGAAAGATGTGTCTATGCATACACAAATACTTTAAGAGTGTGAACTTTCTGAATGCCTTCTCTCTTTCACTCTTTGAGTCTGAGACTCTGGTGCTTCTCCTGTTTCAGTAAGGAAGGACAATCCAAGAGTAACAGAGTTTGGAGATCCCGAAAGATCTCAGCTACATTCCTTCTCCGTCTGCAGCTCCTCCATGACTGGGAAAGGTTCAGTGGCCTTTCTGGCTTTGCCTATTCTGCCTGACTGTTCCAAGCCTGTTCCCAAGCCTAGACTCATCCCCTACCTGTGCTTCATGCCCAGTCACCTTAGCAGGACATACTGTCCCTCACGTGGTCTGGGCGGAGAAGGCCACCTTGAAGCTGTCTCTGCCACCCACATACACTTTTGCCATCCAAGAGCAGTACAAACACACAAAGCACAAGGAAAAGCCAGACCCCCAGGAAGAAAAGGATAGGAAAAGAGAGAAAGTAATAGCTGTGTCTCTACACGTGTCTCTACCTGTGGTTATCTCCACTGTAGCCTTCCTCAGCAGCTGTGAGGAATCCTTCTTGCAGTCACGTAAGGAGTTCAGGCACTCAAGCAGTACTGACTCTCTCTAAGATAGATTGTAGCTGTGTCCTAAGTTTTCGAGCTTACCTGCATATCACTTTCAAAATTTAGGCCTCAGAGCCATTGTGCATGCACTTATATTCAACCACCATGGAAAAAGTCTCTGAAAACAAAAGGGATATTCCCAGTCTGAACAAGAACTGTAGTTCAATGTGTTTCTAATGGAGGAGCTATTTCTTTGCACAGTGGAGAATATGTTAAAGGTAGTCAGAGGACCAGCCATAGTTTCTGGTAAAGCAACTATCTCACCTTGCAGGAAGGCTCAATTCAGCATCTTTTGTTTGCTTCAGGCTGCTCTTTTTTATCTCTTTTATTTTCACTTCCCCTATTTGCCCACTAATTTTTTCCTTGAGGTCTTGACTGCCCCATGCGTTTTGGTTTCTTTATTTTTTTTTTCTTCCTACACCTCGCTTTTATTTTCATCTGCTGATTTATACAGCTGTTACACAGATTGCTGCATTTGCTTTTCAGGGATCGAGTGTAATCTCTAAAGCAATGGGAGACACAGTAAAGTATGTTTATTAAAAAAAAAAAAAAAAAGCCGCTTCATTGCATATACTTATACTGACAAGGGTGAGAAACAGTGTGCCATATGTCCCTACAATAGACAAAGCTGAAATCTGAATAATGTCACTCTCTCTAAAAGGGCCCATTAGTGAAATGAAACCCAGAGCCTTGAATGCACTGAGGGGCAGTAGAAATTCTGAATGTGAATATGAAAAATATGAAATGTTGTAAAAGCAAAGCAGTAGGAGGCCTAGGGGGCAAAATGCAAGTGGTAGGATTAATACTGAAATAGGTGCTGGGATAACTGCAAGAAGACAAGAGCTTAAGGGACATAGATCTAAGTGGTAAATTAATATATACAAATTTGCCTACTTAAGGGAATGAGAAATCCCTTCCCAATACTGGATGAAAATAAACCCTTTTGACTTAGTGTTTTGTAAAGATCTTCTTTACCCTTAGAGAAATGCAAACAGAGGAATTTAAACCTAAAACATTGCTCAGCCTAAGAGAATTGAGTTCTGGGTGAATGGATGGATGGATATAGATAATATATTATTCAGAATATTATCAACTTGATTCTTTGCTAAGGAGGAAATAAATACTTTTTGTTGTGGTAGAATGCTGATGTATTTGCTGAAACTGTACTTAGAAATAAATCAAGTGAAACAATTTGGCCATGGTAAATATGCTAATAACTGTCTGTACAAACTTGATAATATTCTTTTATGCCGCCAGTGTTTTAATTTATTAACTAATGTGGTTGTGATGATTGGAAAATGAGTATGTGAAATAGTTAAACAAGTGGTGTAGAAAACACGCTCAAGAAAGTGCCTCTTCAGATGACTTCCCTCAGGGATATTCCAGCTGCTGCATTACCCTGGTGTTGCCAGGCTGTGTAAGAGTAAATAGCAGTTTTAACAACAAAAATATTCCCTGCACTTCTTGATTTCTTTCTAAGAAAGCTTATGATTTTCAGTAATAGTAAAATTTTCCTAATATTCCAATATTCCTAAAACATAAGGCTAGCCCAAAAAGCAAGCTTTGTCTTTGACCCAGGGCTCCTTGTGGGACAGAGCACATCAGGGCGTTTCATCCTTGCTGCTGAAGCTCAAATTTCGCCCAGAGTGACTTTATGTGAACTGGTGCAGACAAAGGGTACACCTTGTTTATCTGAACCAGCCATGCCCTGGCCAGCCTGACTGCCAAGGGCAAGGTAATAAAGTTCAGAAATCCTGCCCAGACTTCTCTGTGGACACTTGGGCTGTTGGCCTTTGTTGGTATTGGCTCCATGACAGTCACACCCTTGGAGAAGTACCTGAGCTGGTCTCAGGTTAGATGGACTGCATTTAATATTTTTCACTTCTAGTCAAGATATAAATACTCACTAGGAAAAAAAATTTGCAAGTACTAAAAAAAAGTTAGCTGATACATTTTAATTCACTCCTGCTTACAGATGCCAGTTATAATCTGTAATGCTATTTTTTAACTGATACACATGGCAAGAATTATTCATATAATCTGTTGAAATATGCTAATAGTTTCAAATCATGAGTGCTTTTTAGAAATCATATATTTGTGGCAATTCATGGGCAACAGAGAAAAGACTGGCAAAGTTTGTTAAATAAATTACTCATTGTGGGTTATTTCCCCTGCTACTTCCAAATGTGAATAAAGAAATAAACAGATTTTCATTAATAAACTGACACAAAAGAGGGTATCCAAATGAACTATTTCTGTTTGCAAGCATATTTCTGTGGTAAAATATCAACTCATTTAGTGGTAATCTGCAAGATAATGTCGATGTTGACAAATCTTTGGAAATCTGTGTCTGTGTACATAGCACAAAAATATCTTCAAAAAATATCAGTAAAGCCCTAGTTGCTTTTTCACTTTAGATTTGTACAGATTTGTTCAATGACAAGCAATTGGGTAGAAAGTCTGTCTGGGTTACAGATGGCAAAGCCTGCTTACAAATTTAACTTCAATTTCTTTCCTTCCTTTTCTTTTTTATTCTATGTATTGCAAATTTTTGACTGACAGGAATTTCAGTGCTAGCCTTACTTTTAAGAATTGGCAGAATAATTAAATACAAAAAAGTATAAATGGCATTTTAGCAGGATATCTTGCTTTTATTGTGAGATAGGATTTCATAAAGAATTAATTATGTACTTTTGCACTCCCAAAATCATGTCTTTGATCATGGCTGTCTACTACTTCTGGTGTATTTTCTCTGGTCTTAGCCTTAAAAATCTACCTCTCTTACTCCATCCACCAAGACATCATTAAGGTCCTTGAATGTGGTGTCCTCCCTGCAATTCTTCTTTATCAGTTTCCACTTTCTGTCTTTTCTTTCCATGTGTCTCTCATATGCTGAGATTTCTGGAATTTACTCTAATAATTTCTTCATGTTGGAAGTTATTCACTTATTGAATTGCCCTTGAATGTTTACTTGTGTTTCCATGAATAACTAAATGCAGTAATTATAGAATGGCTTGTTTTAGAAGAGACCTTAAAGATCATCATCTGGTTCCAACCTTCCTGCCATGCACTGCGGAACCTTCCACTAGACAAAGTTGCTCAAAGACCCATGCAGCAACACTGAAATTGCAAAGAACAAATTCAGATGGGAAGAAGTCCTCTAACTATAGGGGTAAATAGTGTTCATGAAAGGGTGGGTTGTGCTATTGCTGACAAAGAAAATGCCCATGCGAATACACATCCTTAACCTCCTACACAGTCTGTTCTGCTGCCCATCTTGTTTTTTTTCATGTATTTTGATGGGCGTGCTATCACGTGGCAAATTTGCATCCACACCAGAAAGAAGAGTTGAGAACATCCAGAAGTGGGCGGAGAGAGGACTTACAAAATGGAAACATATTGTTGATTTTCTTGTTTTGAAAATACTATCAAGATAGGCTGCGATGCTGCTTTGCTGGCACTTTTTGTTGTTCAGAGGTGTAAGATGTAAAGTTGATTGTTCTGAATTCACAGAAGGCTGCCTGCATGACACAGGCTGCAATGCCCTGGCAGTTATCGCATTATAATTATGTCTTATAAAAACAGATAATTAAAATCTCTACTTGAAAATTATCTTAAAAATAAATCATATAACACCCCCATGAAAGTAACTGAGGGATAGGCATCTAAGAAATACAGTTATAAACAGGGAAATTTTAGATAAACCTGACCAAAACCAAATAAAACAGATATAACTATAAAAAACACATACAATGCATAATATCCCCTAAATCTGTCATGCTGGACAATTTCTAAAATGAAAATATTTTTAAATCTAATTTAAACTTGTCTAGTTCCAAGGACCTTCCAAAGCCATAAGAAAAGCAGCAAAATGAAATTAATTAAACTCCTATGTGAAATTCAACATTGAAATATAAACTAGAATATGAACTTTGACTAATTTGACTTCTAATTAATGTGTTTCTCCATTTCTGTTTCTTTATGATGCTCCATTAAATAATTGTCTTTCAGCATTGTTCGTTAACTTGGAGCTGAGGACTCAAAGCTGCACAAACTTTATATTAAGAGAATAGAATCAATTTTCGGTACTTCTGACTCTTTGCTTCAAAAAGAGCAGATTCCTTGGCCACACTTAAAACCTTCCCCTAGGTCTTCAAAGAGCCTTGCCATTATTATCTTTCAATATATAAAACAAACAAAGACATTTTGAATAGCCAAGCTAAAAGCATGTTTCCTGTATTGTATGGACCACATCTCAGCTGTGAGGATTTGCCTTAGATTTACTTGATTGCAGTACTTGTTTTTCTCTGTTCTTAAATACTTCATTGCTGTGAGGGCTTAAACAACAAAGGAGTTGCAACCCCACAGCTTTATCTACATAAAGTGATATAAATCAGTTAGTTCTTGAGTTTTCTTCTCTTTTTGGAATGGAAATTGAGTATGTTCAATTTACGCCATGCAAACACTTCCAAATATGAGACACGCCCTGGAGGGCGTGATCTAGTTCTATATAATTGTTTCTTTATAGCTACATTATTAACATGCAACTTTCCTTATTCTGACTGGCCACTCTACCTCAGCTCCAAATGGTGATTGTGCTCTGAGTTCCCATGTGACCAAATAACTAGGCAATGCAAAATGTGTTTAGAGAAAGAGCCAGAAGAAGATAAAATTAAACCCTTTTCCAAGAGTCTCCGTGAAGTGGCTGGGATACAGAGAAGTATCAGAAGATACTGAGAAAAAGGAAGCACTTGCCTAGTGCAGTGCAGCCTCATGTGGATTGCCCCAAGCTAGCCCTAGGCTAACAATACATCTACCCACACAGAAGAAATACTGTGAACCCAAAATCAGCCTTTTCAGAGTGGTGCTCAGGCTTATAAGCACAGCCAGTCTGTGGGGCTAGTTTGCTAAGACCTTGTGCTGCGTCTTGATGCTTCTGTTACTGAGACTGGCCTGTTCAGAATGGGTCTGACTTCATGTCATGATATAAACTCCCCCTGTAATTCACAATTAGGTTTGATGAGGACTTAGGTTCCCTGAATACAATTAATTTTAATTCAAGTACCACCAAGACCTCTTGATTGCTGACAAGAAAGCCATTAATAATCAGGGCATCTCTGTGCTAGAGGCTTCAGAGGAGTAGAGAAATTAGCAAGGAAGCTGTAAACAGTTTAGCTCAAGCACCAGAAAGAGTCTTGTCAAGCACTACAGATCTCAGCACTGGCTCACTTAGAAGTCAGGTGCTCTGCAGTCCATAGTGCAAAGGCAAACTGGGCTCACACACATGAGCTACTTGATGTCCCTTGCACTGCTCTGTACCCACCAGTGCTGCCTCTCCACCATGTGAACTGCACACACAAATCACAACCTACTCTTAAAATCTCTGGCACAACTTCCAATTTGTTCCCTTTAAGAATCTGGGAAGGTAAAGGAAAGTCTTGAAGTGGATTAAGGAGATTGGGAATACATAACCCTGAACTCACACCATACTGTTTCATCCCACACTTAGCAAAACATTCACTGTTCTTGGTATTTTTCTTGACATGTAAAATATAATCAGTTTTCTGTGCTGGCTCTTATGCAGTTGTGATAGGACAGGAAATACCAGTCTTTAAGAGCATCTGCAGGTAATGTCCTCTTTTTTATCTTATTTTTCCATTTGATTGTCTTGTCTTTTTTTTTTTGTACAAACTTGACCTGAAAAAAAAAATATTAACTCTTCCACAACACAGACACTTGACACCATCATCACTTTTAAAAATTTCTGCCTTGAATAACCCTGATTTCTTCATAGAGTGAGTGCAGTTTGTCTTTGACTTTTACATACAGAGTATGTATGTGTTCCTTTAGGACTAAATCCACAGAGGGACCTAAATCAAAGCTGATTCTTCATTCTGTGAATTATATTGAGCTACTCTTTTCCCTTATGCAATATCTTGATGATTAACAAACACATTGAGGTCTTCATGACTGCTGGTTGCAGTGTTAGCCTACAGGCTATAGCTCACTCTCAAACTGCACTATAAAATGGGATCTCCAAGTACCTCCTGCTGCATTATTCCATTCCTTATGGCATGGTGAAGTTGGGCCAAGGATAGTCTCTGAGCTCCACTCTTCACAGCTGGAGAAGTCATACAGGAAAATGAAGGCTACCAAGTCTGGGAGACACTGACCCTTCAATAATGCTTGCCACCCAAGGGGTCCTGACACTTGGGGTGGAGCTGAACCAGTTCCAACAAGGAAACAGTGCAGAGATGAACGAGACAAAGGGGCTACAGTTACTTCCCTGGTGGCTTCCTTCTTCTAGAGATACTGAAATCTCAACATCAGTCTCATCCCTCCCAGACTATTGCCACAAAAAGGCTGAGCATGAGGAAAATCTACAGAAGTGAGCCTGTGGCTGCCTTCAGAGTGTCATGGTCATGGTCAATGGCAGCTAATTTTAGCCTGACAAACAGCTGCAATTCCTATAAAATTCATCTGGTTTTCTGCAGAATTGTATAGATTTTCCTTATAATAATTAAAATAATAATTACAATATAGAAACACTTTACAAGATAATCTCCTCTTCAATTTCCTTTAGTATTTGCTGGGGAATTACCATGCGCAACATAGAAAGTAGATAATTGAATTTCATTTCTATTACCATTTTGACAGCCTGAACTCTTTCCCAGGGTGACAGATTTAATTTCTCACACATGGCTTATATTGTTTTAAAATGGCATAATAAGTGGCATGATACTGTTTCTTGCTGTGGCATCTAAGCCATTATTTAGCAATATAGTCGAAGTATTTCTTCTGAATTGATAGCCATTAAAATTTTAAAAGCAGAACCTCAGCAGGGTCAGATTGATACAGCATCACTGGAATCAGCTGTGCCGTGCTGATTCACACAAGCTCAGTATTTAACCTGTGATATTGCTGTCACTTTTTTTCCCCTCTCACCAAATTTTAGCATATTTTTCTTATCAATAGTCTGGAACAATGCA
Organism: Dicaeum eximium; assembly: GCA_013396995.1. Taxonomy (NCBI): domain Eukaryota; kingdom Metazoa; phylum Chordata; class Aves; order Passeriformes; family Dicaeidae; genus Dicaeum; species Dicaeum eximium. Next base: position 679,019 of record VWZP01008288.1, on the reverse strand, counting down.
TATAAAAAACCCTGTGAACTAATTATAAACCCAGCCCTGCAGCCCAGTGAGCTGTGCAAGGGGTGATATGTCATTGTCAATTTGTGCTGAAGACAATGGCAGCAGAAGGTGTTCTGCCTCTCTCCAGCAGCGCTCAGCAACTCATACGATTTAGGCTGCAGGAGCAGCTTTGTTTGCATAGCTGCCAAGGACATTTACGGCTGATTTCAGAGACACCAGTGCTAGAATAAGTCAGAGCATGGAAAAGGGGGATAACTCTCATGAATTCCTTTCCAACACTAATTTGAAGGCTAATAAGCGTTGCATAATACTGCTGCCTTCAGTTCAAAATCAAGTAGTTTAATTCATCTCTGAAAAAATAAGCCTGTATTAGAATCCTCAATTGTGGATATAAATACTTGCTTTTTGTACAAGTTAATAGCTTTTCTGCATGCAAGGGCAGAGGAAGTTTAAGAAGGTCATAGTTTCCTACTAGCTATATTAAGAGACGGTGACTTGGAGGTGCCACACATCCCAAATTGGGTTGCAAAAGTTCATAGGAATCCCTTGATAATGGAATTGCCTTTTGTACTTCCATGATGCTGAATTTTAATTCTCTTTTCCAGAGAGGAAGTTTCTGTCCTATTTGTTATAAAATGGATGTGAAAATACAGGTTAACACGGAGCAAAAGGTCTGATAGTTAATCTTGAAAGGAAGAAGATACTATTGCAGAAGACAGGCAAAGTCTAATTATATAGACTTAATAACTAAGTGTAGCCAGTCCTTTACACTTGCTTTGCATTCTTGGTAACCATTCTATGAAAACCTTTTTGCCTCACTTCCTGAAAAGAATTTTATGATAAAGCAATATGTTCTTGAAATGAAGCATCTATCATTTTTAACTCTTCGGTTATTTCAGGCATGGCATCTGCAGCACTGGGAACTCTATTTCTGTACCTATCACTTCCTCTTGCAGCCTTCAGCACACACCTCACAAAGACCCCACAGCAGTGCTCAGTGAAAACAGAAGCAAGGGCCAGCCTGTGATGTTTTGCTGAAGCTGTTGCATCTTTTCTCACCCTGGTAAAGCAGAAGACAGTAGGTAAAGTGAGTATAGATGGGGAAGCAGCTATGATGTACCAAATGAGAGAATAACACTGTGGGTTACTCTATCCAATAGTAATAACATCTATTTTTGCTAGTTATCCATGTTGTTGAGCATATGCCTTATGTGAGAAACTTCCTGTTCCATCCTCAGTGGACAGTAAGAAAATTATTTAATATTTCACCAGAATTAGTGGAGCAATTTGGAAAATTATGTATAGTCAGTGTGGACAAGGTAGGAAACATTTTGGAGAATGCCGGCAGAGATAATGGAAGCAATTACTAGAGGATGTACAGTGTAGAAACATTCTAGAATGTAACTGCAACACTGTCCCTCTGACATTTTAAAGACTCCTAAAGGTATTGACACATTTGCTCTGTCAATCTACTGGAAGATAATGAAAATGTGTGTATATTACTAGTTAGCTTCCTTTGGGGGTTCAAATCAATCTCCACCAGCATCAGTAGGTTAATCAATGCTATTTCCCTAAAACTAAACTAGTTCTTGCCAGCAGCAGATCTCTTCTGCCCTTACAGGTGTTCTACCTTGACTGCAGCACATTGGACAGGGGACTAATAAGGTTTTTGAGCTCACAGTAGCATATCTATTTTGACCTTAGGTTGTGCAAATGTCAAGCAGAACCAGCCATTTTCAAACCAAAGAACTGCAACAGAACTTCTTGGCCCCCTTGGCTTACCTCAGACATAAGTGTTGCCTAGCTGGCCTCAGTCTACCACTGCTGAGGTCAGGGTGATTTGTAGAGGGTTTTTCTTGCAAGTGGCAAAGCATTATATTTATAATTAGTGTCTAGTACTGCTATGGAGGAGTTGGCTAAAAATATTTTGAGAGAGAAAGAAAAAAATGGATGATAAAATAGAAATGCAATATCCTCCTTTTTATATTTTCTGGTTTGTAGGACTGTAGCTAGCCTAAGCTGTCATGAGGTTCCCCTCTGAACCGTTATTAAGAAGTTCAGCATATAAAAAAGTATGCTATTTATAGGCCAAATGTCATAAAGCAAATGTAAAGTAGACAGATTTACCTTGAAGATTCTGTAGTCAGGACCTGAGTACTTACCAAAAATTCATGGCTTCCTTTCTACAGAGCATTCAAACTCCAGTAACACATTCACAGGAAAGAAGAGGGAAAAATTCAAACACTCAGTGAATCAATAGGAAGCAGGCAAGAAGTAGCTGTGAAGTAACTAGTAGTTAAGTGGATTAATCTAGCAAAAAAGTTGGCAAGGCTTTTTCTGCTTAGCTTCACTAGCTGAAATTTGAACTGATCATGGAGCCTCCTGTGGCCTGTTTAACCTCCTGCAATGCTCTTTATCTGAGAGACCAAAATGTTCAATTTCTTCTAAAGGAAAACCAGTAGGCCAGAAGACATGCTTAAATGACTCATTAATTGTGGAGGAAACTATACCTGTTTGATAATTAATTTTTTTATTATTATCATTATTATTATTATTATTATTATTATTATTATTATTATTATTATTATTATATAATAATAATAATAATAATAATAATAATAATAATAATAATAATAATAATAATAATAATAATAATAATAAATTGGAAAAAAGGTAATTTTAACTTAGAAATCAAAACCTAGGAAATCTCAGAATGAAACATGTGGTTTTTTTAAATTTTGTGTGTGTCTGTGTATTTAGTGATTTTTTTTTTTATTCCCAAAGGAAGAATGTGGTAAAAGCAAAGCAAAATCACAGAGGGTTACAACATCCACGTTTGAATGTAAACTTTTTTCTCCTATTAGAAACCGCAGTAGTTATAGGAGTAAATAATGCACAGTTACCACCACAGTTAAGAGCAAGTCTGAGCAGTGTGACTGAGGAAGTTCATTTACACCTTCCAACCTCAAAGCCTGTCACACCCTACACTTAGAATGCTTGCTGCTAGGTGCCTGTCCACCTGCTCTGATTAACTGGTTGGAGCATGGATTGGCAGATGTCAGTATGCACTAAGGAGAAAAGAATTGTATTCTTCTGAGCAGCAGCTGCCTTTTGCTGAACAGAAGATCTTTTCTTCCTTCCAAAGCCATAGGACAATAGAGCTACAAAGCACAATCTGGTTTTCTTTGTGGAAGCAGTGCAAGACACAGAGGAAAGCATTTACAATAATTTTACATTCAGACCTTCTTAATGTCTTTTCTTTTCCTTGAATTTGTTGTGAAGTTCCTAGGAAATTATGTGCTTATGTTAATGAAACATTAAGGTTGATAAATCAAATTCTCAAATGTCATGAAATGCAGAAGTCAGGCTGTAGGCTCAACCTTTACTCTGGCTCTGCCTCTTTCTTAAAATATAGACAGTCTTTATGCTGTTATAAATTATTCCTCAGACTACTCATAGGAGTCAGTATAACAAATTCGAATTCTCTACAAAAGTTTATAAATAGCAAACACATGACAGAAAATGCTGTGCAGCTGTGCTATATAAGGAAAGGAGCAATTTACTCACAAATGCTTCAGTATGTTCTTCCTTGTGTTCCAGTTTGGCATGATCATCTCTCTGTCTCATAATTTCTCTGTTATTATTCATGCAAGGAGATTTTGGATATCATTGGTATTGTGAAGTTCCTGCCCTTCACAGTGATACTGATATTCATGTGCAAATCAAAGTATTCATGTGTGAATACAAGTATTCATTTTTCCTGCCAAGATTGCTGGCTACTGAAGATAAGCCTTTCTGGCCAAAAAGGAAAGAATAGGAACACCTTGGAAGTAAAAAAGTCTTTAAAGCCTTCTTTTTCCTGGACAGCCCTTACTGAAGAGCTGTCAGCAGCAGCAAGACAGGACTCTGCCCAAGGTTGGATTTGTCCAGAATCCCACTTATAGCAACAGTAAACACTGACTGTGATGGCACCTATCCTCAAGGGTGGGCAAGGAAGACAAGACTGATCAGTATTTGCCTTATGGCCCATTCTTTAGTCACCCATCACCCCACATGCATCTTTCTTATTCCTTCTCTGAACTAAGCCCTTTCAGATCAGCAAAGGAGGTATATGTTAGGGAAACTTCCCTGTCCAATCATCCAGGAGGCAATGTGACAGTCACACTTCCACACCTGAGCTGGGACTGAAGCCCCTGTGTAGCTGCACCACCCTGGGGGTCCTTGGTTTCTGCTGTACCTCTCAGTGGTGGCCACGTGGCTGTGACACAGGTCCCCGAGCTCTTAGTTGTGCAAAGGGTTGGCATTCTGGGTCTCTTGCCTGGGGCTTCCGTACCCAGAGCTCAATCTGGAGCTTGCACTGCAGCTTGCACACCCAGCCACCTGCACTGAATGTATTCCTCAACCTGTGTTATAAAAGGGGTGTTTCACACAGACAGGTACAGCAATTTCATAAAAGGGGGCATGGAGGGCTCCATCTTCTGTCAGAACTCCAGGCCAGCATCCGTGCTGTTTGAGCCACACTGTACATCAAGCTAGGAAAAGTACCATGAGAGCTCTTCGTGTATGTGCAAAATATCTCTTCCATGTGTGTAACAAAAACCACCTCATGCCTTGGTGAAAATGGCATTATTGGCCTTAAATGGTCAGAAAGAAGAATGAGAAGAGAAGCTTAGATGCTTGTAGCAATCAGTTCTGATTTTAAAATGAAGTTCTTAGAGATAAAGAGTATTTGAGAAGGCTGTTCTTTTATTTTCCAGTGAAGGAATATAGTCTAAATGATATCCTGGATACACCACATCTAAATACAAATGCACTATGTTAGAAAGAAGTAAACTGGTCAAGGTTATTACCCTGGATAACATCTACTGAGATTTATCAGGTTCCCAACAGCAATTTTCATCACACAAGTAAGCACAGTATTATTATGTCTGTGATTGAGAACTCTTGAAATTTTGATAGCTTTAATTCAGATTCTTATCTTTGGACACAAAGAGAAATTTTACAATTGTACCACTGCACAGTTGTCCCAGTTTTAAATAAACTATTTCAACTTCAGTCAAAGCTGTAATGCATACTGCTTTATAACAAGTACCTGCTTCATACAGATTCTTGAGTGGTCTCTGATTTCTCTTTGTGGAATTATTTTTTTTTTACATACTGTGCATAAAGATGCATACTCTCATTGAGGATATATTCAAGGTAAAAGCTTGCTGTAAATTATATTTTTGCATCTGTATTGGGAACTAGGAGAGCGAAAGGCATCTCCAGGTGTTGTGAGGAGGTCACAGCCCCTGTTCCAGAATGGCTGCAAGCTATCCCTCTGGACCAGCCAGGGTGAAACCCAGTGAAAAACTGGTAGACTCTACTCTGCCACCATGATACACTGGTGAAAGGAATGAAAGCATATTGTGAGATGGCATTGTGAGATGAAAAGATGTTTACCACTGAACTGAAGTGCCACAAATTACTTCCTGCTCCTACTGCGAGCAGTGAGGACAAGCTCTCCCCAAGGCTCGGTGTTTTGGGTACTTTTCAATGTAGTCTTCATTTTAGGCATTACTCATGGCATGATGTAGCCTAATGCGAACAATTCCCTGGAAAACCAATTTTTTTTTAATGTAAGCCTGTTGGCGTATCATAATCTTATGTTTAAATTCCCATCAAATGCTATTCTTTGCATCTTAAATTATTACACTTTCCTTTCACATTAACTGGAATTAACATTGACATTGTGATATATTGCAAATGACATCTGCTGGAGCAACTTTTTCCCCCAAGAACTATATTTCCTACCAGCCATAACCTCAGAATTTTGGGGAATTATTATATAATGTTGTTTCCAATCAAAATAAATGTGTTCAGTTTTCCTATATGCAGTGACATTAAATAACAGTTACACAGCTCGGTTGGTCCTCTTCCTGCTAAATTTGGTGGCAAAACTCCCACTGACTTCATGGGACCAGGATTTAGATCATGGGTGATTAACATTCATAGAAATTATGGGTTAACCTCTAAAAATAGGAAAAGTTTGGCCACATAAGTCTCCTAAGACCTAGAAATTTTAAACATTTCTGTCCAGCTACTTATACTTCACCCTTTATACTTTGTCTCCCTTTCACATGTTTTCATTAATTGCACAGAACTATTCGTGAAGACAGTAAAAAAAAATTGAATAATTAATTCTTATTTTTAGAGACAATTTAATCAATAGGAAATAGAAATTTGTCTACCCCCCTTTCTCCAGATGAGGAAACAACTCTTTTGAAGATCTGCTGCCAAAGTAAAATCCAGAGAAGGATTTTTGTATGTTTAACCACACCTGTACACAAATTTATAACTCCCTTATTGTCCCTCTAATTCAGAGGTGTCTAAATTCCCTAGTCTCTTAAGCAACATCCTATGTTCTTGTGCCAGAAAAAAAAATGTTTCCAGCTGTATGATATTTGGTGTACCTTTTTTTCACAAGGTTATTGCTGGTTCCAGCCATGCCCCAAACTTTCCCTGGTCAGGTCTGCCATTCCTCACTCTAAGGAATGAGCAATGTGAGAAGTTGCTTTACACAGAGAAACCCTGCACTAAGAAAATACTTAAGTCCTGATCCATGCTGAAGGGGTGAGGAAATTCTCAGTGCAATTACTCTAAACCCTTTTAAAGAAAGAAACTTCCCTCAGGAGAGTGCCTCCAGGCTAATCCTTCCAGGTGTCCAGAGCAGTTGGCGGAGGCCAGTGTTACCAGACACAGGCTGAACATTTCAGGGGATTCTAAGCTTTAAGACTCCATAAACTACTTCCTTTCTGCAGAAATCCCAAGAGACAATATACCTCCAGAGCATGAGACCCTCCCTACTTTTTCAGGCTCCAAGGAAAGGGATGATCATTTGTTGCAGGCCCAAACAAACAGCAAATATCAATATTTCTTGCCTAACTCAGCTGCCCTATTTAGTGTATTGATCTGCCCTCGTATGCCCATTCCTTTTGCTGTGGAACAAGGGAGGAAAAATACGAAGGTTCACAGCATTTGTTTATGTCAGCTCATACCAACATTACCCCCAACAAGAATTCCTCTTTCTTCTCTTTTCTTTGCAGGGGTGCAAAATGCAATCTGCATTTTAGCTTACTCACTCTAGCTTACACTCTGCTCAATGTTCATGAAAAAAATAAGTGAAGGTAGAAACCTGGAAATGTTACTGGAAAGGCCACATGGGGCATAAGTTGCCTGCAGTCCTACATGTCCCAGTACCTCCTGCATGTCCCAGTACCTCCACCTGCACTGCTGGATGAGGAAGAGCTCACAACTTCTCTCCTTCATAACAGCTGTAGCCTGCCCTGGTTTGGAGCACAGATACAAAAGAAGTGCAAACTCTTTTTTTCACCATGCAGATCATTTAGAGGAATAATGTCAGGAAAAGCATAAAAACCAACCAACCAACCAACCAACCAACCAACCAACCAACCCCCAAAACCAAGCAAACAAAAAAACCCCAACAGATAATTTTTTTCTCTTTCATTATTAATAATAAGATTACTGTCTTAGAATCTGAATTCTTTGTTATAACTGAACAAACTGTAATACATATTTTTACATGTCAAAAATCCCTTCTCTATCCAAACCAATATAGAATAATACTAACAATTTTCCTGTAGTAGTAGAAGAAATATCTGAGGCAATAAAATCCTTTGGAAGGATGCTTTCCTTACCAAAATTCATAAAATAATGAAGGCTTAGTGGATTCTGGTTCTTCTTTTCAACAGATATTTAGAGAAAATGGGGAATAGGGTTACATTCAGGTGTGGGTTTTTCTCAAAATTCTAGGAATCGTACACAGTACACCAGATAAGAACTTAAAAAAATGCAGTGGTTTTGCAACTAAATAATGTTACCCATCTGCTCAAAAAAACTCACCACAGAAATTGTATTCAGTCATGAAAAGAAAAATTGGAGATAAAAATTAACAACATTTTTGTACTGGGCTTGTTCCAAATTTCTAACAGTCAACACAAGGGGCAGAGCAAAAAAAAAGACAATGAAACAATAACAAAACTCTATGCATTATGATTAAAACAGAATAATAGAGTGGTCTGGGTTGGAAGAGAGATGTAAGGCTGACAGGTGGGTAGTTCACAAAGTCCTCCTTTCTCCCCTTTTTAAAGATGTGTACAATATTTCCTCTTTTCCAGTCACCTGGGACTTCATCTAAATGCCATTTTTCAAATATCATGGCAAGAGGCTTGGCAACTACATCAGCCAATTCCCTCAGGAGTCTAGGATTCCTCTCCTCATATCCCATAGATTTATGTACATCCAGAGTCCTTATTGTGGTCATGAACTTGATCTTCCCTTTTCAGTGGGAGGGTCTTTGCTCTCCCAGTCCCCATCCTGCTGTCCATCCATTTGAGAGATGTGACCTTCCCTTTGACCTTCCCTTTCTGGTTAGCCTATCTGTAGGAGCCCTTCCTGGTTTTCCTTTGTGTCCCTTGCCAGCTTCAGTTCCAGCTTTGCCTTGGCCTCACTCTCTCTGTGCACTGCTGCCCTTCATCCCTATACTCTTCCTAGTCCAACTGTCCTAGCTTCGACTGCCTCTGCATTTGCTCCTTTCCCATTACTTTGACCAGCAGGTCCCTACATATATTGTAACAATTCAAAACTCAGACACAAAAAAAGTGTTGTCCTACAGGAAAAAAAAAAAAAAAGGCAGAATGAGACAGAACAACTCACAATATTTAAAGGGAATTTTCTTGTTTTATTTAACTTTATTAAGCAAAAAAAAAAAACCAAACCAACCTATCTCCTTTGTATTTACTCTTCCATAGTATCCTAATATTAGTAGAATATATCAGGGCATGTAGAACAGTAATTGGTTGTACTATGATAGGATCATTCAGGTTTCACAAAACACCACTTACTCATGATACCTGTGTGACTATAACTGCTTTTAGACATTACTTTGGATTTACCTTTGTGGTCTTCTTAATTTGAAATGGCAAAAAGCATAGTGGCTTTTCAAAATGCTGGCTACTGCTACAGGTTTAGAGACCTGTCATAAAGTACAAATACTTTACGGGGGAGGGCTAGAATTAACTGTGGTGATGCAGCTAACTCTTTAAAATACATTGTCCCTCTTTCAATTCAGGATGCAGAAGTTCAGTTAGAAAGAAAAGCTGAAGAACCAGCATTTTTCACTTTTCTTAATTGTTAAAGCATCTTGAAAGTCAGTGGAGCTAAGTAGTTTAAATTGTTGAATATTTAGTGTTTCTTTTTTTTTAACCATGAAAACAATACTTCCAGGTTAACTAAGTATAAAAAGATTCTTTACTCTTCCTGAGTTAGAATACAATGTGAAACAGAGCTCCAAAAGAGCTTTTCATTTGGTGTCTACATGCAGTACCCATTCAATCTACATTTTAATAGTATTTGTTAGACTTCAGTCAGGTTTCTAAGGGCAAAAACCAGTTCTTCACTGATTTACTTTATCGTCTACATTCACCATAAAAAAAAAAAAAAAAAAAAAAAAAAAAAAAAGAATTTAGAATTCACATCTCCATACTTGCAGCGGGATGTGGTAATTGATATCTCTCACCACGGGAGTTCAGTTTTAGTGAGAATTATTTTATAATAAAAAATAATTCTTCTCGAAAATGTGTGTAATTGGTATACCCATTAAACTACTTTAAAAAATGAAGAATGCAGCACTGATCCTAGATTTTCTACTTTCAGGAAACTTCTCCTCCAAAATTTACTTAGAAATTGCAGTAAGATATTTCCCTGGAGAGCCACAGATTTTGGGAGCTGTAGACAGTCATTTTGGAAGCTGGTCCACATAGGATCTTACACAGAACAATTTCAGCTTTTCTGTACTTAAAATTTTTCCTAGTCCTTCCCTCCAGTCTGCATTCATTCAGATGAAACAACCAGAATGAAGTTTGACCAGGCAGGGAAGTCCCAAAGCCAGCATCAATCAGCTAAGCTCTATTGAAGTCAATGAGCTGAAGTGTCCTGGCTGAGGTACAGGCCCCTAATCTCTAAAAAAGAATTTATCTACACATTTGGTACAATAAAACCCAAAAAAGCTGTGAAATTTCCATTTCCAAGTTGGATAGGTCTGTGGAGGTTGGTGATGGATGGAAGCAGCACTGATCTCCATGCCAGCATGGGAAGGAAGCAAGGAAAGAAGGAACCCCTCTGGTGCTGTGGCTGGGCATTATCTCATGAAAACACGATGTGATGCCCTGGGAAGTATTAATCTGGAGTGCAGTGCCACTTTTTTCCTCTGCTAGAGCGAGGCCTCTGTGTGTAAACAAAACAAACAAGCTGACACAGGGCCAGGTGTCCTAAGCCTTCCACCAAATACAAACTTTCATGTATTTATTTATTTATGCGGTGTCTGCAGAGCATTTAAAGGTCAGTATGGATTACCTTGACTTGATAGTGCCCGGAAATTTCTGTTAAACACAAGTGCTTAACCTGAATGTCATGGAGCTATTGAAAAACTTTAACTTGCATACAGGTACCTCTCAAGCCACTTTCCTGTATCCTCTGTTTAGAGGTGTGTCTTGCGAGTTCTTGTATTCCACATTACTAACATAAGTTTTACAAGCATGAAAGAACATCTTGTAATCATGACTCTATAAAATGATACCATCAATTACAGGTCTTCCTGTGTCTGTTAATATTGAGGTTTCCTCAGATTTGGGGGTTTTATCCTGTTTGTAGGGTATTTTATTTTGGTTTAGTTTTGGTGGTTTTTGGGTTTGTTGGGTTTGTTTTTTTTTGTTTTTTTTTTTTTTTCCTATTGCTAGTTTTGCTCAAAGAGGTGACAAAGGAACAAAAAAAACTTGACAAAAGTAGCCACAATAATTCTCCATTAGTCTGTGTTCTCATTTACACCAGGCTTAATTTGAAAGCATATGTGTTTCACATTGTGCCAGCATAAAGGATTACACAGAAGCAGGGCAGTACAAAGTCTGCCCTAAAACCAGGGATGTTCAACTCATCAGCAGTTTTTAAAATTTATTTTCCAGTAAAGCCACTCTTGTATAGCTTGTGACATCAGAACAGTCTCACTGAATTGATTAGAGTGTGGCATAAAACTGCTGGATCATTGGAGGTGCAAGGACTGAAAGCATCCTGGAAAGGAAATGGAAGGAATAATTAGTGGTATAATCCACTAGGTGTTTTAAAATCCAAAGGGAAAGGCCCACTGGGAGTGAAAAAATGAAGGTGGCTGCATTTGTGTACCTGAGAGATGCAGTGGAAGTGGTGAGCGGAGAGAAGATTTTGTTGGGAGGAAGTGGTCAGTGATGGCTGAGTCAGGGACTTCCACAGGGGCAGCACTGGGTTCACGGGTGTTTCGTGTGTATCCCCCACCAATATTCTTCTCTTCATCAGACAGGAGCTTCAGAGGAATCACAGACAGTGCCTGACAGCCAGACATCAGTCTGGCTGCTGGGGGGTGCTTGCTCTAGGCAAACCAGGACCTGTCTGGGACCACACAGGCAGGTGGCTTCACGATCCCTCACCAGTGTGACCTGTTTTGCTCAGACAATTTACCGCTCTACTCCTCAATCCAAGTACAGACTAGTGAAAAAGTACTTCCTCTTTATGTTCCAATTGAGTGGGTCTTTATTTTCTCAACTCTTTTATAGTCATGATTTCATGCTTTTGCTAATAGCGCTATTCTCAGAGCCCATCTAAAAATTCTGTAAAGAAAATCCCATTCTCTTTTTTGAATGCTTTCCCTTTGACCTGTTTTGCTGTTCTCTGTTTTTATGACTATTGCCTTATTTTTCTTTATTTAGATTGCATACCAGATCACTATTTCAGCTCATTTTCTTTTACTTTGATATCTTTTGCTCATTCCCATAATAAATGTCATTTGCAAGAACTGTGATTTTGGAGTCCAGAGTCTCTCATAATTTTTCTTCAATGTTCAGTGTGGCGATACTTTTGTCTTTCTTCTTTCCAACTCTCTTTCCTTTTCATGTAATTAGACTGTTCCTTTTCTCTTATGCTTTTATTACCCTAAAAATCCCTGATCATGTCCCTCCTTTGCTCTACATCACTTTATTTTTTGCATTTGTGCTGAACTAAAACAGGCTATAAGTTCAAAGTTGCCCTCCTCCACTTCAAATCCTTCTTGACATGCTATACTTTTGACCCCTCTTCACCCAGTTGTGCAGTCCTACCCTATGCTTCTTATTGAAAATAATAAGTCTTGTTTTTAAAAACTTTGCTTTACCCTGTTTCACCTCCATTTTCTCATTTATGCAAAAAATACTGCCTTCATATACGAGTTACCAAAATTATAAGTTCTAATACCAGCTCTGAAAATCTTTAGTCTTGTATCACCTCTTAAAATAATTTAATCAAGTACTTATGAGGTGAAAAACCTTTTCTATTTAAGTACAAATAGAATTCAATTAACAGCATCTTGTAAATTAGCTGCTAACATGTGCATTAGGCAGAATAAGTTTGATAGAAGACAAAATGGCATTTTGAGATATCTTTTCCTTTTATTATGAAAAGGGTACTTCAGTCATTCAGGTTCCCAGGATTATGAATTGACAATAGACACTGAGGAAAAGCAGATTTATACTGCTTTGGGCTTTTTTAAGCAAAGCTCTAAAGATTCCCCTGGGATTGTTGGACTTGAGACTGAATGAAAAGCTAAAATTTATTTTACTTGTCCCTAAGCCCCCGCAGAAGATACAGACTCTTCATATTTGTCACTGTTTTGCTCAATTTAATACATATTCTCAGAAAAACCTTTGCCTTGAGCCTGGAAGAAGGGGTGGTCATTTCCCAGGCCAAGCCAGTGACGCCGTGACCTGAAACTGAGATCCCAAGTCTGGAAATTATTCCTCTTAATGCAAAGGCTCTTCTCACTCCAGCCCAAGCAGAACTTAAACACTTTAAGCATAGCATACAACTTCAAAGAGACAGCCCCTCTATGGAGTATCCTGCAACCTAGTTTTTTGGAAAACCCAGGTAAATACATCATTCCAGATACCTCTAATAAATCAGATGGGATCTTCTGAACGTCAGCCTAAGCAGCCACTCCCTGGGGTTTTTGCTAAAGCAGAAATGCCTGAACTTAACGTGGCCCCATTCATCCTGCCCTGTTTGTTTTCCCTAGTACCGGCTGAAATCCCACGGGCAAGCCAGGACCAGAGCAGCACAGCACAGCACTGGGCTTTGGAGCACCAGTCAGGGTGGGCTTGCACACCAAACCTCAGGGCCAGGGCCTCTAGGCATCTGTGGAGTTGCATAGGGACTGAAAAAGAGTCTGATGGTGCTTAAGGGTAGTTCTTTGGAAGGTTGTTCTTTGTTCTAAGTTGGCACGTAGGTACAGGCATCCTGTATGTGGAATATTTCACAAAAATGGCCTGTTTTCCAGGATGCTAAAGGCTACTTGACAAAGCATGACTTAAGTATCTTCAACTTGGCCTGATATACACAAGACTCTCAAAGTAGAAACATTTCTGGCATGGTCATCAGCACTCTTAAATAGGGTTTGGAACAATTAACATTTTGTTGTGTTCCCAGAACACAAGCCCGTTGCTTTCTGTTTAATGAGCACCAATTCTGATACTGTGACTAGTTTTTACTGAGCAATTGTGAACACCCACCTAAAATCTGAGAATGTTGTTGTTTTCAGAAAGCAACACTTCTGGGGGAAATGAGATTTGTTTTTTACCTCTGGTCTAATTTGCTCAAAAGAAAATAAGTGTTTAAAGCGTTTTAGTGCTATAAGTAAAGCTCTGGAAAATTAAAACTGGTACTGAACTTTTCCACCCCATATAAGTCTAGATTCTCAACCACAAAGAATAAAATTTGATTTCAGAATAACAATGCATGCTGAAGATTGTTGTTGCTGGAAATCCTCTGAGGTAAATTCCCCCGAGAATAAGGCACACACTGGAAAAGAGGACAAACAGAATATTTTTTTCTGCATTTACCAAGTAATTGGGTGTTTTCTCAGTGCTTTGAAAAAAGTAGTCATATGGTTGGATTTTGCTAGTCTTTGGGATTAACTGATTTCTCATATACAGTATTTCTCAGGTTCTTATGACTTTTGTATAGTCTGTATTGATTTTCTGTATATTTAATCAAAATTTCTCGTATCAGGTATTTTTGCTGTCTGATAGTTTCAGCAAGAAGTAGACTCATTGCAAAACTATGTCTCCTTAGAATACAGCCCTCCCTTCCACTGGTAATAGTAATGTTATAAAATAACAGTGATTAGTCTCTGTCACTGTAAAGCACTTAACCCATTTTTGCCAATCCAGCCTTGGTTTCCATGGAAACAGAAGATAGTAACACAGAGGACAGAATTTTATATTTTTGGTGGGCTGCTTTTGTTGAATGTCAGCTGTCTTCAAACTTCATTCAAAAAACTCTCCTTCCTCCACATTTTTTTCCCTTAAACTTATAGATTTTAGGGTTTAGGAAGAGTCAATCATCTGGTTTTCATTTTGTTGCAACTGGTTTTAAAGAAAATTCGTAGCCAGCAAAATTTAACAAGATGATAGACTTGGACATTGGAGTTAATTCACAAAATTGTCTGAAGTCACTTTCTCAGAGATAAAATGAACCCTTAGTGAAGCCTGTTGCTGCTGTAATTTATTAGGAGAGAAAAAGGCTTTTACCTAGATTAGCACTTTTACCAGATTAAGATACAAGTGTAGAGATGATTAGGAGGATACGTAGTCAAATTAGATTTGACTAAATCTTGAATCAAATTTAAATCAAATTTGAATAAAATCTAACTTGATGGTGTATCTGTGTATATGTATATGACTATCTTCTAACATAGGAGGGTTTTGGCCTTTCTGAGAACATGGAGATACTTTTTTAAAGCCATTTGAAATATATTAATATCTGACCCTACTGCATTAAGGACTCTTGGAAGGACATCTTATCAATTAGATTTTCTTTACTTTAGGTGAGGTTGAGAAGGCATGTGTTTAAATTTTAGAAATTAAATATATTGGATCAAATCAGCTGTCTGCCTGTGTAGAGAAACTTCTAAAGGTCACAAAAGAGAACTAGATACAAAGCATTATTTAGCACACAGTAATGCTAAAGACAAGTACTGTATTCCAAGAATAAAGCAGCTGAGCTTCTTTTCCATGCAAAGCTTGTTCATGAATAAAAATGTAATTTTTTCATCAATTTTTTTCTTACAGTAATTTTGTGACAAAAGCTATGGATGACAAATGAGATACCCAAAATAACGAATTCACAACATTTTCTGTTCAAAGGATGACTGATCATATAAATCACTTACAGAATAGGCTGCCAAGCTACACAAACAATGAGACAGGTCTCTCTAAAACAGAGGAGACTGATAGCTTCTTGTGGTTTTATTCTTTTCTAATTTGGAAATATATAAGAGATAGAACAGAACATGAACAGAGATGAATAGGGAACGTTAAAAGATCCACTTAAAACATACTCTTTCCCTCTCCATATTTTTAAAAAGCACTGTGGCTTGTGGAAGCCAAGATGGCTTGTAGGTTTTCTTTTCATTACCTCTCTTATTATCTGTGTTGTGTACTATATGGGAATGCTCACAGTGAACTCGTGTTTCTCTGTGACAGGTATAGCTGTTCCTGCCTTGAAAAGCTGATGACTTTGATTTCAGTGAACATCACCTCAGAGCTCAAGTCCTGTGATTTGTCTGCTATTGTTGTAAAGTTGTTTATTTCCATCCCTGACAAGGGAAAATAAAGCAACATAGTCAATATAAATATGCATTTTTTTTTACATCCCCAAACAATAACTTATTTTTATATCTGTGCATGTTCCTCCATAAAGAGAACATTGTGGCACTTTCTCCTTGTTTCACCACTCCCAGAGAAAACAATCATATTAAAAGTCTGCTCAGGTTCCCAGTGCTCACTGGATGCAGCTGCTCTAGACACAGCAGCACAGGCAGCCCAGCACTGCAGCAATGCACAGAACAGCACAGCCTCTCTACAAGTGGCAGTTTTGAAATACCTCAGATTTTTCCTTTGTTATCCTAGGGCAGACTTACAGAAAGCACAGCTGTAGACTTGCCTTCCCAATCCTCCCACCACAGCGCCTTCTGCACTTAGCAGAGTCCCTCCAGCCACCCATTGATTTCTGCATTTAGTGAGGGTCATGGTGCTGCCCAGGTGCCAGCAGTGGAGCAAGAGGATCACCACCCCACAAGTAACTCCTGGCTCAGTGCAGCCAGACCTCTTTGGCACCACCAGCAATGCCTCAAACCCCAGGGCTGACCAGGAGCATAACTCTGAGCACTGTGGCACTGGCCATTTCTCAGAGCTCTGAGAAGCTCACTGGCCTCCACAGCAGGTGCCACCATGGTTTTAGCAGCTGCTGGCACGTATTTACATGGTTAGCAGCATCATTTTGTTAGCACAGACATTGTCATTGCTGATGGGATGCTGCTTCTCATACCCCCGTCCCTAACTGCTTTAGTCACCCTTCAACTGCGCATTAGAAGGGAAATAACTGTAGTTTCTGAAGAACGAAATAAAATTTGCCTCCCAAATTTATTTATAGAGAGAACAGCTATTTGACAAATGTTTGAAGATTTTTATTTTGTTATACCATTATATCCCCATGGACTTTTTACTGGGATCACCAATTAACTTCACAGAGACAAATGAGAAACAAAGATACAATTTTTTGCTGCTGTCACCATGGGACCCATTTTAGTTAACAAGGTAACAGGGAAACCTTCCAGGTCTTTCTCCCAATTCTCTCAGCTGTCTAGACCCACAAACTCGATTTTACCAGAGTAAAGACTTCATCAAATATATTTATTTTCTTCCACAACAACTAAGAATAACAGTTGGCTCAGCTAAAATGAGCCCAGAGTTTGACATTGGTGATATCATAAAGGGAACCATCTCTGATCCATTTCTTTCTTTTCACATTTCTTGATTTACAAGTAGGATGCCTTTAGAAAGTAATACCATGGTACCTTTACAAGAATTGTGCTGCAGGGATATTACAGAATGCAATTTTTGGAACAGATTCTTATGGTCTCTTCCCCCAAGTAACAGAAAACCAATTTATAGAAATAAAAGTCTAAAGATGATTTGAGATTACTTCACCCATTTTTGCATTAAGGCAAAGTGGGATTGTATGGAACTACATGGTGGCAGGTAGTAAATATGGCACAATGATGTCCATAACAGAAATTGCTAAAGGGAAGTGAATATCACATTGCAATGCATTTTCAAGCGTTTCATGAAAGTTTTTATCTTAATATTATCACAGACTTGATACACTAAAACTTGTACTGTTTGATGTAGGTTGTATTTTTATTTAGCTAAATCTTAAAGCCAGGGGAAATGTAGCTACAGGACTTAGTAACAAATAATATGCAGAATGTAAATTTAAAACAAAGACAGCAGTACTGACTGAAAATGTATTATTTGAAGTAATTCATAATTTTATTTGTATATTGTGAGATATATATGTATTTTACGTATTTTTCTGCTGCTACTTAAATTTGAAAGAGAAATTAGTAAAGCAACTTAAAACTAGTGCTAAGATTTAGTTTTTAATGCCACCATATTATTTAGATTATAATAAATCTAAACATTTCAAATATATCTGTAAAATAAACTTGTATTTGATTGTTTCTTATTTTGAAACCATAATATTTTACCTGATGAGTACTCAGTGCTCTGATTCCTTTCCTTCATTATTCTTGTTTAAAGTACTTACATCATGAATGGTTATAAATCTCTGATGGCTCAGACCGTATCCTACAAGGTTTTTAACAGAGGAATTTCAGTACTGTGTGTTATGAGAACAGCCTGCTGAAAACTCATGCCAAGTTATGAACAATCCTTCCCAAAGGATATCAACTTTCCATCACAATTCCCTTGTGATTTTCAGAAGTCAGTACGTGCTTTAAATTTTGGCTCTGTGAATGACTTTGTTTTCTGTTCTGGCTTGTGGGATCCATTTTTCATGCTCTCCTAACCTTCTTGGATAAACTGTGTGAAAGATAATTTAGGCTGGCAGCTCTCTAATACTCCACCCAATACATTTTGCAGCACCTGTGCTCTGTCCTTGCTCAATAATCTACCTGAAAATTTTAACAATTAGGCTTGCCTCCATGATTTGAATTTAGAAAGGAGTGAATGGGTTTCCAGAAACAGGACATCTACCTGCACAGAAAGGACTGAAACACTAGCGCCCTCCAAGGATGCTTAATTGCTAGAAGCAACCCTAATTAGTGGGAGTAAACAGGAAAAAAAAAAGGCAGCAGGGTGGACATCTGGTGCAGTTTCCTGATCTCTACCTCTTCAAAATGTAACTTGCAGGCAAAATCTGTAAACTGAGTAGTGAACCTCCTGTGTCCTAATGGATCATGATGTGAAGAACACAACGCTTTGATTATTTCCCTCTACGTGTAAACAAACTCCATCTTCTGTTCCTGTGTATGCTCAAACTAAAAAGGCACTTAGCAGTTCATAAGCCAGAAAACTTGACCATTAGTTCCCTTACTGCCACAGTAATGGTGTCTTATGTGCTATGAAATCACTTCTACAGGAGTCAAGGTACAATTTACAAAGAAACTGTGTGCACATAGTGACAGCCAGCAATTATCAGAAGAGGAAAAGGAAGGCTGAAGAGTATTTGCCCTCTGAGTGTGATATCAGCCAGCTTGGAGCAAGTGTCAGAAGTGTTGACATATCACAAAGGCATTAATTTCTATCTGAGGTAGAGCAACTCTGATCTCAGTTGTTCTGCTTCCAAGTTCCCTGCACTGAAGGTTGTTATGCCTTTATTTTGAAGACTGGATGTCATATTATTTTATTTCTCTCTCCACTTAGTACTTAGAGATTTGTGACCAAATCATCATTTTAGCCTAAGATTGAATATTTTGTAATTAATTAGGCACACTTAATCTCCCCCAACTTGTCCTACTTCTTGTGATGCATCAGCAGCAGAAGATCCACAGCTTCTGAACTGCCCTCCCATCTCATGGAAAATCTGCTGAAGAATATGAAACAAATTGCAAATGAGAATTACTGCGTTGTGCTCCTGATTTCTGCTCTCTAGTTTGTCCTCTTTTATTCATCCCAGGGAAAAAAAAAAAACATGGTAACATATAAAACAAAGTGTTCCTCTTGGAAAAATAATTATGAACAAGAATTATCTTGTTGGAGGTTAGGTCTCTTTCCTTTTGTTCCTTTTTACTTATAGAATTTTTTCCCATAAGTTGCTAGGAAACACTAACAACTAGGTACTTAAGAAAAACTAAAGAAGTGGCCAAGTTCAGGGGAGGAGAGCATCTGGTCTGTGCTTCTCCCATCTGGGAGTTTCTCTCCAAGGGGCAGAGACACTGAGACAACTGGGCAGGTAAAGGATGGGGCTGGGGCAGCTGCTGGCTCTCTCTCTTGGTTTCGGAGGATGGTCAGAGCTGCTGCTTGGGGAAGGGAATTCACTGCTGCTGCTGCCACCAGAGCCCAGCCCAGAGCTGCTCCTTCTGCTGTGGGGTGACCTCTGCTCATGAGAGCAGCCACTGAACTGGGACCTCATTAACAGCCACCTCACTAAAACAGGGACCTATCCCCACCTGCTCAGGAGCCCAGGATCTTGGGTTGGCCTCTCCCTGCCCTGCTGGGAGCCGGGCCGCCGCCATTCTGTCCCCGCCGCTTCTTTGGCACTGCTCCGAGCTTTCGCTGCACTGTAGCTCCCTATCCCCTGCCTGCTGAGACATCCTGCCGGCCCAGCTTGGTGCTCCTCAGAGTCCTGCTGGGGCACGGGGGTCGGCTGCCATAAGGGTTTGTGAAGCGAGGCCTCTCTTCCATCCCTCCCTGCCTGGGCCCAGCCGCCATTACCACGTGATCCCCAAGCTCGCGCCCCCTGCAGGCGTGGGGGAATCACCGCACCTGCGCTGCCCGCCAGGAGCCACCAGCGCCCCTGCTGGCTGCGGCCGGAACTGCAGCGCGGGGAAAGCGCCGCAGCCGAGCGGCGTCACTGGGTTCGGTTCTGTTTGGGGTTAATGCCGGAGTTATTGTTCTTTGTTTGCTTTATCATACACACTAGTAAATAACTGCTATTCCTATTCCCATATCTTTGCCTAAGAGCCCCTTGATTTCAAAATTCAGAGAGAGAAGATTTACATTTTCCATTCCAAGGGAGGCTCCTGCCTTCCTTAGCAGATACCTGTCTTTCGAACCAAGACAGATTTGAAAAAAATGCTGAGGAAATTATTGGCAGCTTTTAGATGTTTTTTAAATGCCTTGGTAGTACTACTGGAGTTTTCTTCAATCATTCTTTTATTTTTTTCAGGCCTGCCAGTCTGTAATTTATTAGTGGCCCACAACCCAAACAGCAAAAACAAACCCAAAAAATAAAACTGAAATAAATCTATATTTCTAACCCATGAAAAGAGCATCCTGTAATTTTAGATTAAATTAAATGTTTACAACTATTATTAAGCTCCATTAGTGAGAAAAAAAATTACTCAAAAAATCATCAGCTACCTACAAATTTACATATATTTTACCTGATTAATTTAATTATCATGCTTTGTTAAAATTGTGCAAGTAATTAAAATATAATTCAAAGGTGAATCCTTCACCTTCACCTTTGATAGGGCGTGTCCTTCGTGTTCCATTTACATTTTGTTGGGATCAAAAATCATTTTGGCTACCTTTGCCTATTGACTCGATTTCGACTACTGTTTCCTTTTCTGTCCTTCATTGTATTTTTAATAGGTCATAGTTTTATACATTAACATATCATTCAGAAAACAAGGTTTGGGCTATTTTGCTATAAATGTTCTATTTCTGATAAGCTTGAATGCTCTGATGTGATTCTTTCAAATAAATAATTTCAGAATTATGACTTTAAAACAAAATCTAAGAAAATATGGATCGTTAATCAACTTTCTGGCAGGAAAGAAGGAAGAAAGATGAAAAACGTAAAATTTTACCTTCAGGAAGAAACTTTTTTCTTTTTGCTTTTAGAATATTTTATTTTTAGAAAAAAGAATTAATATGCATTTCATATTTCTACTTCTTGTTTAGACAAAGTCTATTCATTGGTTTTATTTCCAAAAATCACCCTCCATGCCATAAAAACCTATGAAATATCAAGCATGTACTTGAAACTCCCTGAGCAAGAGGCTCATTAATAGAGTTTTAAAATTTATTAATTAGGTCCTGTAATTGGGCCATCTGTCACAAGAAGATGAAAGGCTATGTGAAAAGAGTCATTCAGTTGTGAATTGGGAAATACTTTTTAGTCTTTTTACTGTTTATATCATTATTTCCAAAGACAAGATTTTTTTTCCTCCAGTACCTGCCACTTGCACTCAGAGGACATATGTACCAGAAAGGCAGATGCTGTTAGAGAAATACTACAGAAGGTTCTCATTTCACATAGTTTCTTGAAATGAAAATCCTCATTCTGAATCATAGAATCATATAGGTTGGAAAAGACCATTAAGTTCATTGATTCCAACTGTAAATGGCCAGAGGCAGCTATTTCACAGAGAAATCAGTGACATTCAGGTGCTCAACTACTAATTAAAGATATGAGCCATGTGTCTATCCTCCCAAATATGGGGAAAAAAAGACGACAAATATTTAAATGTTTTGCTTTATAGACAAAGTATTTAAAAAGAGGATTGATCCTCTAGTAACCTTGTCTCCGGGCTGTTGGGTTTTAGATACTCACCATATTAAAATTTGTTTTGTTACAAACTCCTCAGGGTTTCCTTAGTCCAGGTCTGTAGATATCAGAGGGATGAAGAATTTGCTGCTCCCCTAGAGAAGAACTGCTTAAGTGGGAAAATATCCCATGTTATTTTGCCAAAGAGAGAAGTGTTTCAGAGCACAGCTGCTGGCTCTGGTACATTGTTTTTATGGACATCAGAGCTGTGACAAACATGTTCCTGTGCTGGAGGAAGCTTTAATGTTTAGGGGTTAGTAGTCAAAAACTAGCGAAAAAGATTTTTCCTGACATTTTCAGCCATCTCTGAACTTACTGTTGTACCCAAATTCTCCACTTAATTTTTTGTCTTGGACTGAAGCTGTCAAGTTCTCTGCCCAGGCTGAATTAAATCTTCCTGCAGTTTACACCTTGTATAAATCATTGAGGATATAACTATTAACTTGAGGGAAATAAACATGGAAGATGGCAACCAATTAGACGCAAAACAGAGTATTTAAAAAAACAATTCATATACACTTTGTATTGAGAGACCTGATACTCCATACTTCCGTACTTATGGCTCCTGCTCAGCAGAGTTTAACCCTGGTGCCATTTTTTGGGGTTCCTTCTACCTAACCAGTATCAGCAGATAACACCTTAAGGACAGTGTAACAGACCATGCCCAGTCCATGATAAGGAGGAGAACTTAGGATTTTAAATGCTAAGAGCACTAACCTCTGCAGTTTGATCAAACAGGCTCCTCGGCTGGTAGCAGCTCTGAAAAACTGACATATAGAGCCACTAAAGGGAGCCTGGTGTATCTGCAGTCATTTCCATTGGTTCTACAAGACTCAATTATCATGCATCAGTACTTCTGTTTATGCAGATCATCCACAGATAACCGATGGCACTTTCATGAGTTGGACAGTCCAAAAAATTTAGACTTCAGTGTCAACACTGACAAGGATTTTGATAACAAAACAGTTAACAGTTGTCATATTTGTCATAGTAAATCACCCAATACTAAGTAAATAGAAACATTAATAACAAATATATCCTCTGAAGCAGGAGGTCTTCAAAAAAGTGCTTCTTGATAGTAATTTTCCAGCAAAATATTCTGCAATGAGATGATCTCTAGAGCTCTCTGGAACTCCTAAAACAATAGAGTTCAAAAGACGGAAGCTGCTCCTGGAACAAGGTAAAAATGTGGCCTTGTGTTCATAGGCCAAACAAATGTCTCTCTATAAACAATACTTTGGGAGAGGAAATTCAGGATTATGTAGCTTCACTGTACATTGCAAAGTATTTCAAGTAGACCAGGGAGCTGGCTGGAAGAGAAGATGGGAATTTGGCAAGCACTGTACAGGCTATCTGGAGCCAGGAGTATTTATCATGGTCACAAAACTGAAGGCCTAAAAAGTATCTACATGCAAATGGAATATTAAATTACAAATCAATCCCTAAAAAAGCAATTTCCAGGAATTTTGAGAATTGCAGATTTATTGTTGTCCGAGTTTTTATTACCATTACTTGTAACAAAAATCTTCAATCATAAGCAAAAAAAATTGGGACTTTACTGAGCTTTTTGGTGTTCATTATAGATACGATACCTATTTTCTAAAAGTATGTAAGAAATTTCTCACAGGAGGAAAAGGTATTAACTATCAAACAACTGAGGCACACATATGAACCAGTCATATGTAGAGCACTTGACTTGCTGTTGTGGTGGCCACAGTCCTGTGTGTTGGTTTCCAATACATAGATTCACTTTCTGTGACTGACAGGTGAAGATCTAAACTGCACATTCAATTAACAAGATGTGCTGGAGCAACAAGAAATGACATTACCTTAATCTCAGTTATCCCTGTCTCTTTTCCACAATCATTACTGAACTACTGTTGGTTAGTTCAGCAAATGGTTCTTATACTATTGTCAGCTTCCTAGGTTTGATTTAGATTTACAATTAATACATTTTCCATCTCTGATTGTTGCTGCTTCCCAAAAGGGTTGCTTAGGAAGAGGCAGTAATGGCAGGTACCCTGTGAGGTTGCATGAGAAGAGTCTTGAAGCATAGGATAGCAAGGAACAGAAAATGCCATGGCTTGTAGTGATTCATGGAGGTTGTTACAGACCTTGAAGACAAGGAAATTATGTAAGTTTGAAAGGTATAAATACATTACAGGTAAAAAAGGAAATAGCTCCAAGCCACGGTAACTGCAGGCAAAGCCTGAAATCATTGCTTTATGAATAAACCTCCTGCTGCTACTGCTCACTCAGCGTCCCCTTTTCTGGTATATTTGCTCTGACACAGTGCATGCTCAAAGTTTGCATCTTTCTTTGCATCTCTCGAAAAAGAGAGGAGAATAATGAAATGCCTAATAGCATTAATGAGATCATATAAGGCATTTATTATGCCATAAAACACTGAAAGCATCTTTGAACATTTATGATTTCTTTTTATTTGAAGGTATTTTATTAGAACATTAGCAATTCCCCCAGTAGCTTTAATGTCTCTGTTATTTACACTGATTTGATGATGAGGTTTTTGTCTATTTGGGTTTGGATAAGATTTTTCGTTCCTTTTCTTAATTTTTTCAGATGACCTAGAGGAGTAAGGAGAAGAAACTCCTGATACAAGAGAGATGACTTTGAAGCTATGATAGAATGAATGTTTGAAAGAAAATAGAACCCATAACAAAGAAATCTGTGTAGCTATCCTTATCACTCTCTATGTTTCCTGAATTTAGTACTGAGGATAAATTACAGGGATTAACATGAATTTTTTAATACTCTTTGTCTTATGATAACACGAATTTCTACAGAAGAAATTAGTTTATCCACCTTCTCATCATGTATTCAGTAAGTTACTTATGCACATGCTTATGTATCTTCAATCACATTGTTTTGATGGATATGGTTACAATATTCCAGCAGCTTCTAAAAATATTCAGGTACTTGAGTGCTTTGTTGAATGAGGTGGTAAAAGCATGCAATACAAGCTACAAATATACCTATGCAACTTAAGCAGGAAAATTGCCAAGAAAGAGTTAACAATCATCCTAACTCCTATACGTACAGCATGAGTCCATGTTCATCTGTAATCGACCAACAACACATACACCTTAAGCCTATTAATAGACTAGGGATGTCTTACATGGCCTGTGTCTCAGAATAATTGAAAGCATTTAAAAATTCTTTTCCATTCAGAATACATGGTGTTATAAAATAACCTCATGTCTATGCAGTCATTAATTTCCTTCAGCCATTTCTTCCACTTTAGCAAATCTTAACTATCCTGCCTCTCCCCAAAACATCATGGATTTCCCACTTGAAGTCAGATAGAGAAAACACTTTATAGGTTAGCATGAAATTACTTAATTTGGTTTTATTACACAATTTATTTTTAACTCCTGAAACATGAAGGTACACTCAAAATTTTATTTCCTTTAAGTCTGTTCATTTTAAGAGAGATATCTATTTTTATCTGTTTTCTGCATACTCCTACAAATAGATAAATTAGCTATGTCTCTCCACAGAATCAACTAGAGAGTTTTTCTTTGCATGTGCAGTTGTTCAAGAAAAGAAAAACACATTTTTGCAAAGAGAGGGTTCTGTTGGTTCTTTTAAAATTATTTTTTGGTATTCTTAAAATGACATTGCTCTACTGAGTCTCCTAAGCTCCAGTGCTATACATCAATAGCATGCTAGGGCAGAGACAGACTGACAGCCATCCTGCCTCTTGCTGCCAAAACTTAAAGAGATACCTTACAGAAGGCTCCACTTTGAGATGAAAATAATTGCATCCAGGGCAACAGAAGAGGCATTTGCAAGTCTGGTTCTGGGACCGTAAGTCATAGATCATCAACATCTTGTGTGCAATAAATAACAGCTCAGTAAAATCCACTGTGATCTGACTGTGCTCTCTAGACGTTACAGCAGGGCTGTCAAGGAGGTGCTAAGGATTTCAGCGCTGTGAGCCCTGAGCCTTGCTGTACCAGTAAACCACAGCAAAGGAAGGGATGCAGATTGCACACCTAGAATCTGTGTTTCCCTATCTGTGTTTCCCTCCTAGAATATTTATCTGTGTTTCCCGAGCTCTGTGAGTCACTACATCATATCACAACACTTTTTGCTTTTGCATTTAATTAGAGGAGAATGATGATTTTCTTAGTGATTGCTGCTAGAAACAGTGCACCCAGTAAATCAGCCATGTAAAAAGTGGGTGAGGTTTTGAGTCTATAAAGGCACATATTATGGAGACTAAATTTTATTACAGACAAATGAAAACAGCCATATCACCCAGATTTACAATCACAGATTTTCTTTGTGTAATTAAAACACAATTTTCTAATTACAAGAGTAGAAAATCTGGCATATGAGTTTTTTTCCAAGCACATTAACAATATAGTAACAACTGTGTTACATACTGACAGCAGAATTTGATTACTGGAATCAGCTATTTTACCCAAAGTTTGTCTCCCTGGAACTTTATTTCAAGAATGAAGCATCATTTCACAAGTGGTATAATTTTATGGTGTAATAAACATTGAAATTGTAAATACAGTTTCTGGAAAAAGCTCTCTTTAATGTTGCTTGAAACATTTACTTTTTCATACATAACTTCTTTTTTTTTAAGTCTCATTTAAAACAAAAGTCGGTAAATTCAGCCCCTGTATAGTTATATCACTCCACTTTCTCTACGAGTAAAAATTAGGAATAAAGAAGCAAAAAAATAGTAGTCCAATGTGAGAATATTAAGGCCTACCATTTATACATTTCAAGACCTATAAAGTTTTCGAGTTTATCAGAGTTATTTTCTATAGTAATTTAGAATAGATTCTACTAGTCCCTCTAATCTGGATCTTCAGTCAAACTATGTTTTAATAGTGCCAATATTTCACTGAGTCCCTGCTCAGTAAATGATGATTGCTCAAATGCCTTACTCTTCCTGGACATTTTGCTTTTGGATGTGCTTAGTTAACTTTCTTCTGATCCTGCAGATACACCAAATCAGAATATGCTCCAAGGTGCTTTGAAAATTGTCAACATAAGAGAGCTGTAATTCTCGGTAAGACTCTGGATGATACTATAATATAAATACTACAAGAGCCAAGCAGAGAGCAGTGGTCATGCAGAGGATATCTCCCACTTCTTGCTTTCCAGGAGACACATGAACTCCTCCCCACCTTCCTCCAGCACCTTATTCTGTGCTCATTTTTGGAAGGTGATGGCAGCTCTTCCAGCAGATAGATTTTAAAAGTGTCAGTTCAATTCACTAGGTATGAAGGATTTCTGAGACACCAGCTATAAATGCGACATCTGCAATGATTCTCTGCTCAGACAACATAGAAAGTGCCTGAACTTGTAGTGGAGAAGTGTCATGATTCATTTTTCTTCTTTAAAATTGACAGGGAAAAAAATAAAGTGATATAGGAAATGGCTGATACCTCAAACAGCTGGAATACACTACAAAAGAATTTACACTAGACTGGTCCCAGCTACACAGAAACATATTCTTTCTAGATTCTGCTAAAATGAATAGAAGCTCCCAGTAACAGGCAGACAAGAGTTTAACATGAGTGTTAGAAAATAAAAGTATTTTATTGTGTGTGGAGTTGCTAAATGCAAACATGATGGACTTTCAGGGAGAATGTACATGGACTTGATGCTAATGCTCAAGAGGGATTGCACAGACTTAATGTCCTGAGGTACATACATCACCTCCACATCTGCTACTTCCTTCTTTTTTCTACCACTATTGAGCTGTGATTGAAAATCAAGTTATGTCTTTGCAGTCTCAGAGACAGTCAAGACCACTTTGTGACTTCAGGCTCTTTTATGGTCATCCAGTCCCTAAATTCAGTGATATGTGAAAACTGCTGAAACAGACAAGGTGCTCCTGCCAGTTCTACAAAGTGCAGATGATCAAGTCATAACGATGTACTTCGCACCAGTTCCAGTGCTCTAATGGCTGTTCTGTAGAAAGCTCAACAAAAGAGATTGCAAGAATAGAGAGAAGAGGTGAAGGCAAATTTTGAAGTCTCATCATGTTCTAGCTAGTGTATGTTTCAGTTTGAATAGACAGTGTTCAGCTCTGTGGTACTTAGATGACTGTGAGCTGTCATGGTGCTATGCTGATAGCAAAACTGCACTGAGCTTCACTCAGCCAACAGTAAAGGCTTAATCTTAGTTTTTGCTGTATGTCTGCTCAGACTCACCCTTGTGCTGGGCCTCTAACCACAGACCCAGACATCTTTATTCTGCCGTCAACCAAATCAGAAATCTCAGCTACAAATCTTCTTGGACCTCAGGCTCTGAGATAAACATCCAGATCCAAACCCAGTCCATTGCAGTGGTTTTAATTTTGGCTTGGGATTGGATTTTGTTACAGAAGAAGACTAAAGATGCAAAATACTTCCCAGAAGAAGATTCAGGGAAAATATTATGGCTCCATCCTAATTTTATGGACATAAAAGTTCACCCCATTCAAAGTCTGCAACATCTGTCACAAAACAGAGTGACAATATTTTCTGATTTGGACAAACCTCCCAAAGGAAGCTTGATGCTATAAAGTGAACATCCCTTGCCCCAGTGGGCTGTGCAGCCCTAAGATTTGTACCCCGCACTACCCAGGGATCTTTTGGAGAGCAATGATGCCATGTTCCAGCTAGAGAGCTGACTGGGAATACACCAGAGCCCTTCAGGTTCATAATGGGGCCTGGATCTTGGCCTCCTGCACCCCAAAGCAGCATCCCAGCAATCCAGCTATTACTTCTCCAAGATGTGTCTTGCCTGATTTCACCTTGTTGGAATTCCTCTGGAGTTTAAAACTCTTCTGTGGACTGGTATAACATGGTCCTCCTTTTTTCACCACCAGTGCCCTAGCACCTTTGAAGGAGACTTAAAACCTTTCTTTGCCCTTTTCCTGTTCCTTTCTGCAGAATAGTGTAATCTTTTCAAAGAGAAATAGTCACCTTTTCCTTTCTGCCCAGGTGTTTGGACTATTACCCTTGAGGCACTAATCTCTCTCGGCTTTTGTGCGTCTTTGCTCCAAACTAGAACCATAACGTGAATCACCACGAGAGGTGGAGGGCCAGCAAGACAATGCAGCAGTGTCATCCCCAGCACTATCATTTTATTGTTGTTATCCCCTGTGCCACACAGCCACTCTTTCAGAGGGCCTCCTGATGTTAAAGGGACACCAAATTTAAGCCTCTCACAAAGCTTTTAATATTAGCTAGCAATGGTGATATCAGTACCTTGGCACAGCAATCAGGAAAATGACTTCTCACAAATTCAGGTAGCTGATAAGAGAAGGGGTTTGAGATTCTCTGTGGTGCCTAAATATGGTGGTGAAAGTAGCAATTAGGTGCCCACTTGTGGACTGAGCTCCCAGAGCACTGATTCAATTAAAGCACTTATTCTTGCAGTTTAAATTTACACTAACCCAGCAGAGTGCCCTCCCCAAGCCACATTCATCATGTGCTTAAATTTGGGTATATGTTGTCAAAGGTCTTTGTAGAATCAGGATAAAGAGAAATAGCTGGAGATGACAAAAGTGCTCAAAAGCAAGTACAAAGCCATTATTAACATTGAAAAACAAGAACCTACATAGAGAAAGAAAAAAAACCCCATCCCTAGGGCAGGTTAAAAAAAGTGATTGGACAGTAAATACAGAAAGTTCGCTTCTTTTAGTGATTAATGGAGCAGATTGATGTCTGCTTGCTAGTTTTGCTCACAACCAATTTCTCAGCTCAATCACCACTATATCATGTTATAAGAATCCCAGGGGAAAGCATTTTTCTCATTTAGCAGCATTTCAGCCTATGCACATATAAGGTGTTACAGTTTCTGGTAAGTCTGTTATTTTTATTTCTGTTTTGATCTAATTATGGGTAATTAGTTGACTAGGTACACAGCAAATTTGGGGTTATTATTTTTC
This sequence comes from Dicaeum eximium, assembly GCA_013396995.1. Classification (NCBI taxonomy): domain Eukaryota; kingdom Metazoa; phylum Chordata; class Aves; order Passeriformes; family Dicaeidae; genus Dicaeum; species Dicaeum eximium. The sequence goes on along the minus strand of VWZP01008288.1, from coordinate 649,402 downwards.
CTGCTAATGTTAGTTTTTTCGGAATCATCCCCACCCAGAGAAAAAGAAAATCCCCGAGGCAGTAAATACTGGACAGTGAGAAAATAAATTTTCAGGAGGCTTTGGGTAGGAGAAAGAAGACCTGATCCAGAGCTGACTACTTATTATCCAAACCCTCTTACAGCCCTTTATCAGTCTTTTAAGCCTGCACCAAGCAGTGGATGTTTGATAGCTGGTTATAAAAATTTTTACTTTTCCAGATTAGCTGTAAACCACTTTTAATGTATTCCTTCTGTTTACTCATACAGCCAGTTTTTATTATTGCCACTGCGGAAAGAAATTAGTTTATCTGTGAGTACAGACAGTCATTTGCAGAGATGGCAAACCAGAAAATAATTGCTTACCAATTCTCTTTCTTTTGTTTGCCCTCTTTCAGAGAATTCCTTCTGGATTTATAGATGCGATCATGAGTCACTGTTAGAACTGCATTGCAAAAATCCAGGATTGCCTCTCCTATATAATCACAGTTAGTTCCTACTGATCGCTGGGTAGTTCATGGGTTGTTGGATTGTTTTTTCTAAAACTTACTTTTTACTCTTACTCATTCACAAAATCTGATCTTACTGCTCTAGCAGACACCCCAGCAATGCACACCAGTGATGAAAATGTGCAACTTATCTTTTCTTATCTGTTTTACAGGTTTTTTATCTATTACCTGCTAGAATAGGGACAACAGTTGCAACATAATAAAGACTCCTGCTAATCAGTTTGTTCATCCAAGCTATCTGCTAACATCATATATAGACAAGATAAACAGGCAATTACCATGGAGAACATTTGCTAAACAAAGCTGTAATTAATAATAAATGAAACTGGGTTCCCAACTACTTAAGTACAGTAGTTATTAATTATCATGTGGCCCCAAGCTATTTGTGTAGAGTGTATAATTTAAAATTCAGCATGATCTCAACTGTACTCCCTGAAGCCTTCAGAGCTATCTTTTGCATTACTTTAAATTCCAATATGTTGGCTGTGAAAGTTTCTGTTGTCTTCTGTCCCAGCTCTCTGCATTATAAGGCCAAGAAATGCAATCTTGTGCTTATGTGGAAGAAATTAAAACTTTTAAACAGAAGTTTGCAGAAAATTCCAGAATATAGCATGCAACTGAATTAGATCTGGTTTTGTCACTTGTCATACACAATCAACCTCCAGCTGTGCAATAAGCAATTTGGAGGTAGCCAGCATTGTCCTACATATTTTTCACTTTAAAAAATTATTATCAGTCCTGTTTTCATCACCAGACAGCTTTACCAGCCAGTTTTCAAAATCCTACCTAATTTAAACTCTTTTTTCACACAGTATAACTTCAGAAAATTAGATATTCTATATAATGTGAAACCAGAAATCTTTCCTACTAGAGGTGACAGCATCATCACAGATCCTTGGGCCATGCAATGCCTTCAAGGTTTATGTGCTCACCCTGAGAGGAGGATGAAATACTAGGCTGCTGGCAGTACTACTCACACTAACTACATTTTGAAAACAGTGCAGTCCGAAGCTCCAAGATTATCACTTGCTTCCACACCTTGATTTCTCACCGTGTTTCTTTCAAACGGTTCCAAGAAGTCATAAGTATTCTTTTGGAGGCTTACCAAATTTAGAACTCAGACTACTGACAGGGTTGGGTGTTTTCAGTGACAAAGACCAGACATTTTCAGAACAGGCCTGTTCATATTTGCCTGGTGACATAAGACACTGGATAACTCTGGAGTAGAAGGGAAAACCACAGCATCCACACAGGCCAGACCCACTGGCTTTACTCACCACTTTCTGCAAGCATACCCCAAGATCTCTCTCCATCTCTCACTCTCCTGGGCTACAGAGCCCAGCTCCTATTGCAGTTCCCAGCAAATTAAGTTCTTTTTTAAACTGCACTTATTTTAGTTTTACATGTTCTGACTGCCTTGTCAGCTGCTCCCTGAGAGAAAACACCCAGTGGGTGAGCTATTCTACCTTCACCTAACTCTGGTTTCTCTGTCTTTAGCAACTTAGTTCTATTAAGTGGTCTTGCCTCCCTATTTCACACCTATGTCTCACTTCTCTGTCCTGCTGAAGGCATTGAATCCCAGCATTGAGTCAGTTAAAAAAATGGCCAGTGAAAAAATGTAATTACTTAATTTTTTTAGAAGACCTGGATTTTTCACAAATGCCTAATTAAGTAATTTTAAAAGATATTGGCTCCATGGCATGTGGCATCACTCTGTTATCTGGTATCCCATAATGTTTCCCAGGTAATTGTCTTTCAACGTGATTAATACATGAAGAAGAGTCAAGGAAGCATGATAATTGCCAAAAATCATATAACAGCTTCTCTCTGTGGCAGACTCCTGCCATTCCCCTTGCCAATTGTACAGGGAAATTAAAGGCAATTTTCAGTCCAAAGAAAATACATGTAAGTTCAGTTCTAGTCCTTGGAAATGTATGTACTTAACTAAAAGTATAACAGGATCTTCAGCCTCTGTGGCCCACCACAAATGGCAGACTTGAAATTATCAACAGTGACCAGGTGCTTATTGCAAGCACAGTCTGAGGCTGTAACTGGATGCTGGTAACTGGGCAGGAAGTTTACCACTGCCTTATTTTGTGGGGGCATTGTGGGCTTAAGCTATGTGTTGTGAGGGACTTTCCCAAGTAATACAGAGAACAAACAAATAAATGAAGAAAAAAAAAAAAGAAAAATAATTAAACTCCAATATTTTTGCATATTTTTATTAACTTTTACCTTTTCTAAAACTTTAATTGTAAATACCATGTAGAGGAATGAGGCAAAGGGATTGCCACTTCCAAAATTGTAATAATGATCTTCTGTCACATCTAGAAATATCTCATGGTCCGAGTATTCCCGAGTCAGGAGACTCATCCCCCAAACCCCAGAATTTTGGGGTGGAGAAGATAAACATGATGTCTCTGCTCCCCACAGGTTCCCCAAATGTCTGATTCTTTGCCCCCACCTTCTGCCCTGAGAGGGTCAGAGCCAGTACCAAGATGGCTGGTTTAAATGACCATCCTGTGTTTTCAGGAAGCCACTGATTGCACGAGGGGATGCCATTAGACATGAGTGGCAACAACAGTATTAGTGGGAGCTCGAGGTGAGCTGAGATGAGACTGAACGAGGCAGCAGGTGCTTTTCCAAAAGGAGTTCTACACAGCGTTGAGAAAATATTCTGGCAGTTAAAAATACGAAAACCGGACAATAGCTCAGACAGTCCTGTACAGTCCAAACTCCCAAGAGAATGGAGAATTTGGGAAATATGGAGTCATGCAGATGGAAAATCCATTTTATTGTGATCCGGTACCCATCATCATGTTTCACCTGTGGCCAAGGGTTCAAATAATGCAATACATTATTAACAGATGCTGCCAGAATTTCTGACTCTTGACTTGGAAGCTGGGTGAAGCCTGTGGCTTCTGGAAGTCTGCTGGTAGTGCTGTTTAAGTTCTTCAAAGGTAGTACAGGCTAACATACAGAGTTAGAGAGATCTCTTCCTTGATAAAGAAGAGAGAAAGTGGCTTGGATGTTAAGAGTAGATGCAGTCAAATCCCACAGGAGCTGCTACTCCAAATAAGGTCCACACTCGCTCCTGATGAATAGACTGAATATCCAGCATGCTGCAGCTTTACTATCCAGCATATGGAGTTAGGGCTTTTCCTTCTCCTCCAGAACACCAGACAGCAGCTCTGTCCAAAAAAGCTATTTCTACCTTTGTGAGTGTGTGTGTGTGTGTGAGAAAAGCTCTAAAGGGGCAGCCTTTGTATCTAACCTCACTTTTATGTCCGTTGAGTAGCCTCTAGGTCAGAAACATTGATCTGTGAATTGGAGAGAATGTAGAATTAACTCTGCCTATAGCCAACTCTGTTTATCAGCAGCACATTTTTTCTGTAGGTATGTGTAAAAAAGAATACTTTATTTGTCCTCTAAAAGAAACTTAAAAATAGAAGGCCTTTCTTAACCTCTTGAAATATCACTCAACTCTAGAGTACTTCTGCAAATATTAGCTGTAAGTATGAAATGTCTATTTTGTATGAAAAGCTTTCTGGTATATGATTCTTATACATATTTTCCAAGGAACTAAAACTCTTTAAACAGCCAGTTCAATGTCCTCGGGGACAAAAATACTCGGTAGTTAGTTATATCAGCTGGATCATGTATTTATCATGTATGTGATTTATCATGTATGTTTCTGGAAATACCTCTGTCATACAACTGTTTTTACAATTTTACTTCTCCAAAATTTCTAATTATTTGTTCTGCTTGTACTTTTTAAGTCTTGTTCTACTTAACTAGAAAACTTAGTGTATGGCAGGAAAAACCTTTTCCTCTATTTGCACAGGCTTAAAACAGTTTGTATAGTTCAAATTTGCAAAGACAAACCCAAACAAACCCTTATGATACAATGGCTTTCTCATAACCAGTATTTTAAAATACTTCTTTTTCATTCTTTTTTTTTTTAATGTTGAAAAAAGTTATTAGCATTTCTAGAGTTTGTCCAAAATTAGCCTTTAATTTCTTTGAAAGATTTTCAAGAGGGGAACCCTGGTCCCATTAAAATCAATCAGAGTTTGCTGTGTGACAGCAGGAGCAATAACATTTCTCTCAGAGATTTGTGCCAACACTGGATTAATGTTATGTGGATATCAGATCCCAGATGTAGACATGAAATACAGGAGTATTTCTATATTAATTCACAAAAAATTTTTGTACCTATTGTAATTGGGTTATATTAATAGTTTTGTTGTTAATCTCCCATAAAAGTAAAATAAAGGTGAAAAATGCATTTTAAAATACTATTTTTTACTAATCTTTTTTATCACAAAGTAAAAAATAGGGAACATGAATATTGTAGGCAGTTTAAATATTACTCTGGAAAGACCTCAAAGGAATGATGCACACATCACTATTTTGGAATGGGAATTTTCTTAGTTTGATACACTTTTGTTAAGTTCTGAGCTTGAAATTTATAGTTAGTTTCTGAGACTGACCCACTGGATCTCACCTTCTCTCAAGATAGAATTTGGGGATGAATGGGCAGAAACATTCTTTTATTCATTTTTGATCTCATAAAAACAAAGTGCTATGCCAACGCCACTGTTCTATTTCCAGGACATGTCTCAGCAGGAGGCTACCTGTGAGATATGATCTCAAAATACCTTGGTTATTCAATTTTTTAAACTATTTTATCCTTCACATCAGTAACACAGACAGGTTCTTCTCTGTCACAGGCAATGGCAGCAGTCCAAGATGCTCTGAACAGCACAGACTGAGAAAGGGCAAGCAGTTTAGTCCTCAACAGACATATTTTTTTTTTTTCACCTGTAAATCAAACGTTTATCCTTTTGAATTACAAGTCACAAAATTTTCTAGGCCAAAAAACAGTCCTCCGTAGGTCTAAAGATCTTGTTCCACATGAAAAAAATCATACAGAGAAGTAAAAAATGTTTGTTAATCATATTGAAAGAGCTTGATGCTTATATCCATAACTCATTATATATTGACCCTACTCTTTGCTGGTAGCTGGACAATATAATTTGGCTCAATAATACTGGAAATTAGTAGAAGTTTAATGCTGCTAAACCTTTTCAATGTGTTGTTTGGTACTCAGCTTTTTTTTAATGAGACCACTGTGTAAGTCAAACATTTTTGTCTAAAAGCTCTCTGAAGACAGAAAAAAGATTTGTTTTCTTACAACTTCCTGTGTTGATCACCAGATATTCCTTGATAAGAGATCTTTTAAAATATTAGTATATCAGAACTATAGGGAAGACAAGTTCATATTTATTGTTATTCCTAAAAACTAAGTTAATTATTTAAATTGCAGTAAATTCCATGTAGTACACTGGTCTTGCACCCAGCAATAATAAATACCATATGGGGTTATCATTCCAGTGGCATTGTGAGATATAAGATTTTTTCTCCTTGATTAGGTTGCTGTTATATCATAGAGAAATAAATCAAACAAATAATTTAGGTGTAGCTTCTTCTTAGGTACCAATATCATGTTTCATTTGTAATTCCAAATGGGCTCCACTTGTCACAGGGTAGCTTTATGTGTAAGTGCTTATAAAAAGATTTTTAATAAATCTATTGGAATGTTATTAAAATTTTAAAAATTTAGGGAGAATTTTATCAACAGGAGAACTCATTAGGCTTTCACTTCTGCTCCAGTGTTGACCCTTGTAACAGATTAGCTCTTTTATTAGCAAAGCCAAATGCTTATCAGAACTCAAGAAAAGAGTTGAACTGACACTTGGCAGAGATTCTTGACATATGTGTTAATAATATATGAATGTTTATTTTCAATTTTTCACAGTATCACAGGATCACAGGTTCATACATTGTTTGAGGTTGCAAGGGGCCTCTGGAGGTCATCTAATCCAAATCCCTGCTCAAGCAGGGTCATTTAGAGCAGGCTGCTCAAGACCACATCCACACAACTTTTAAATCACAGAATCACAGAACCACTAGGTTGGAAGATGGACCTCCAAGGAGGGAGATGCCACCACCTCTGTGAGCAACCTGTGTCATTTTTTTGGTGAAAAAAAATCTGCCACAGTGAAAAAGTGTTTCCTGAAGTCCTATGTTTCAGTGAGTGTCATTGCCTGTTTTAAGTGGGCACCACTGAACGCAGCCTGACTCTGTCTTCTTTACACCCTCCTCCAGATATTTGCATACATGGATGAGTTACCCCCAAAGCCTTCCCATCTCCAGGCTGAAAGGTCACGACTCTCTTAACCTTTCATCACAGGAGAGGTGTCCCAGTCTGTTACATCTCTTAGTGGCTCTTTGGTGGACTCTCTGCTGTAGCTCCATATCTCTCTTGTTCTGGTCACAGTAAACTGTGATCTATTCAGGAATAACTCTACTGAGTACAGCATAACCTCAGGGAACTGCACTTTTGATTGAGGCACTGAATACGGGTATTAATAAAAGGTAGCATAAACAGCCCTTCTTCTCACATAACTAACAAATGGATGTTATTTGGAGGAGTAGACTAAGAGAAGGTTTTAGTTCAGGCAATCACCCAAATCAAGTTTTGAACAGATTTTCTGTACTGAGACAGGAAGGAACTGAAGCTATTACAGCCTGGTAGCATCAGAGCTATCTGAAGACAGGTCCTTATTGTAGAGTTTTCCCCTGAGCACAGTCCAATTCATTCAGTTCTCTGCAGAGAAGGTCTAAAGTTTCACCTTTGTTGATGTCACATACAGGCTTTTGCTCTAAACCTTCTTTGTTCTGAACATTTTATCTATTGCTTCTGCACCAACTCTTATTATTGATCTGAGTTTACACAGAAGTAGGATATAGTCCTTCTGTAACTTTCAAATAACTTATTCCAGTTGTTCAATAGCAGCTGAACCCTTTCCAAGAGAGGAATGCACAGCAGTTGAGGAAATATGATGCACGTATGACATAAATATGAAACCTACTATCACTTTTGTAAGAAAACATGGACTAGGATTTAAAAATAACTGTGAGGATTTTGGCATCAACAAATAATTTTCAGAGAAGTCTGCAGTCAAGTTGAATGTCCAGTAAAATGGTATTTCCTTGGCAAGATTTTTTAGTATCTTCCTGATACCTTTCATCTCATCTGTCTTTCAAAGACAACAGATATTTAAACCTAACACTGCCACATCAAGACCTAAACACATAATACTAATTTTTCCCAAAATATACACTAGTCTCACTTACATGAATGTGATCACACAAGCACTCTGGCTCAGTTTTTTCCTACTGAACCAGCTCTGCTTTGGGTAAACAACCACGAAAATAACCAGCCCACCATGGGAGCAGAGTGTGGGAGCTGGCACTGTGCATCCTGGCACCGTGCCTTCACTCCCAAGCTTGGGTCCTGCTCAGCCCCTCCCTGGCCTCATGAATTGTTACTGCATGCAGCTGGGAAGAGCTTTGAGAGCAAGGAATAAGGGAAACATGCGCTATAACAGCTGGAGGCTTGGTGAGCAGGCACAGTACCAAGATGTGAGTTCAGCCCTCTCAGGCAGGAGAGGGCCCTGAACTGGTGTGTCCTAAATTGCAGGGGCCAGTTGTGTCCCTTAGTATTTGTGTCAGCCCAAAGCATTTTACCCTTTCAGGAAAAAAAATTAAAAAAAAAAAAAAAAAGGAGAGGCCTGTGCTGTGTGCGAGGCGCCCACGTAAACAGACAGACCATTTAATGTGAAGAAGTACTTAGAACACTCTGTTGGCTTTGAAAGGTTAGGATTCTACTTCATACTGGGAACAGGCAAAAAACCTGATCTTTTTAAGCAGATAGAAAAATAAATATAACTGTAAAGCAAGTGAGAGTAGGAAGTCAGATAAATTTCAAAATTAATATTCCTCACTTACATAGCTTTTTGGCTTTTTTTAAAAAAACAATACCAACATCTTAGTTAGTTGTTCCCGACCATTACACCAGGAAGTTCCACACACCCTTGGAAATGGCTCAGTGTGAAATCCACCTTCTAAAGCATTTGTAGAAATAGGTACATTAACTACTCAAACTTAACTACTTAAAAACTCCACTAATTAACTAAAAAAACTCCATTCATTAACTACTCAAAAACTCCGCTGAAAAGGTAAAAAAGAAACTGTGAGAATTTTCCATGTACACATAAAAACTGTTATTAATTTGGTGGGTTTTCAGAATGTAGCTTTTAGTAGTAGACGTCATCATTACTGAAGTACAGTTAAATCAAAATTGCTGCATTATGCTGTTACCCATAATTGAGTAACACTGCAATTGCCATAAGAATTCAAGCACTACAGTCAACAGATTTACAAGATAGTCTTGCACTAAAGAAAAGGTGGAGCAGGAGGGGGATAGCATCAAAATTTTCTTTATAGTTACCTGGAACTCTAAACTTCTTGGCTGAAGTGCTTTGGCTACTAAACAATTGCATGACATAGCAACGCATATGGACATACTTTGACAATTTTAATGCTCTGCCTAGAAAACAAAGAAGGGACTTGTTGCACATGCACACACATATATAGATAGTTTTCACTACATTTACATGAAGTTTATGAGACAAAAACTATCACAAGACTGTGTGATATCAGTCTGGACTCATCTTTTGTTTCACACACATGTTAAAGACACCTGCAGCTGTGAATATGGGTGCCTTAGGCAAGTTGGTGTGGTTGTAGACCCTGTGGAAGTCTAGGTAGAGGATGAACATTACAATCTGGTGTTCACCATTAAGGAGATCATAATGTGTGTTATTAGGTGCAGAAACAATAAGGTGCCTTTAAGTGGGTTAAGAATTGTCTGTTAGATCCAGAGAACTGACTGGGGGAAAAAGGCTCTAAAGTTGTTACTGTCAAGAATCAATACCTTGTCCCAGACTTTGAAAATACTTGATATCAGACTTTGAAAATACTCTTGTTTCTTGCCTGCCACTGACAGGTCACCTTTGAAAGAAAAGCACACAACTGCTATTCAACAACATCACATCTGATATGTGGGAAGGTTACATGAAGAAGTCTTCCAGTTTGCTTTCCCCAGTGGCCTTTCTGCCTGTGATCTCAGCCTCTCTTAACATGACCAGCCAAGCACTGCAATGTTTTAGGAATTGCTCTGTCCCTGGCAGACAACACCGCAGAAAATGGGTGCGTGGACAAGATGGGACCACCTTTGGCCTTCCAATTTAATTCTGGTACTACCTGTCTGGTCTGTCAGAATCCTTTTTTGTTGTTATTGTTGCATTTTTTTCCCCTTTAATGAGCAACATCCTTTAGTCCAGCACAGATTGGCTGCAATGAACTAAGTAACAGGGTGAAGTTTTAGCATCTGTGGGATACATGTCAATTAAGTGGACCCAGTGGCTCTTTCTCTCTTACCACTAGCTTTATAATTGTTTAATTCATCTGTATTTTGGCAACGCCAAATAATTCACAATACTGTAGAAGTTATCAGGCTGGAGAGATTACTATTGGCATTTTAGTACATGGATAGCATAGAAACTTATTGGACATCTAAGGTAGCTGGATTTCCCTGGTAAAATAATCACTGGTGGTATAATTATGACATTCAGATGTTCATCTTTATGTCTCAAGCTTAACAGCCCAGTGAATGGATGGAGCTGATTATGGCTTGCAGAGTTGTCTGTAGGTTCATTAATACAGTATTGCATTGTATGTGCTTAGTTCACACTTTCAAGGTGAACTTCCACCAAAATAACTAAAGAGCATATCTGTGAAATACCCTTGTATTGCTCCCTCTTCCAAACTGCACTGGCTAAGATAACTTGCCATTGCATCTGCTACTCCTCACTATGCTGTTTTCACAAGTATTTAAATACAAGGCACGTACTTTAAAGAAATGGTTCCTTTTATTTTGCCTTAAGCCAAAATATGCCTGGTGAAAAAAAGAGACATGCTACAGCTAAGAATATGTAATTGACAAACAATATTTTCATTTCTAATTAAAACTTTCAGTAATCTTATATAGTTATACAGTCCTACAGCATATAGATTGGCAATATTCTCTCATGTACACACTTTACAGATCTACAGTGATCTTAGAAAGAGAAGATGGGGGATGAGATATTATACAATGCTGTAACACTGTGACATTATTGCTGTTGCTTTCCAGCATGTTGGAGCAGTTGCTGCTAATGCATATTTTTTGTCCTCTTAGCCAAAATGTCACTAGCCACAATTGCTGCTGACAAAATTAATCACATTTTGCCATATGTTTCCTAATGATCTGCAGATGACAGTTTTATAGCAGCTGTTGTAGACAAAAGATATGAAAAATAAACAAATTTAAAAGCTGAAAGGTTCCTGTAATTACAGATCTCCATCAGAGTGCAAAGCCTGGAGTATGTTGACAGCAAGATCTTTCCAATGTATGGATAAAAATTATTTGTTGTGGCGTTTGAAGAAGGCATGCATGTCAGTAATTCTGCAGTAGTTTGCTTAAGTGAAGGAATATCAATTATATAAACTCCTTTATCCTAGCACTCCATAGGAAAATATCCTTACATACTAGCAAGGATACCCTTACATATCAGTCAGAAATGACTGGTGAAACTTCCACCACAAAATAATACTAGCATAAAATTTGTATCTTACCACCTTGACTCTGAATAGCCTACACAAAGTTCACGCTGTTGTAACATATTTTATTGCTGATGAGTTTCTTGTGAATTGTGCAGATTAATCATGTGTAACTCAAGTCATCAATTTGCAGTGAAAACACTCATGAATTTAATTGCTGATAATTGCATTTCAAAGAGAAAATTTTCCTATCAAATATATTACCTTAAGCCTTGTTTTCAACTTGATAGTCATAGCTTTTTTTTTATTGAAGATCATAGTATGTTTTGAAATCCATTCAAGCACAAGACGAAATATAAGGGAAATGCCTGCATTGGGAAGGAAATGCAATCCCAGTGCCTTTATGTTAAAATAAAGAAACAGAAAAATAGAATTTCACTTTCTGGGGGAAAAAAGTGAATAAACAAAATAAGGTAAGATATGAAAAGGTATTTTAAGAACAATTCTTTTCAGTTTAGGAATTATCTGATCTTTAAGGTTCGTTCCAAGCTAAAACAATCTAAATTTAAATCTCAGTATATTCTCCAGAACATAGTATATTAGTTAATAGTACTTGTTCAACAAAGTCTGAACTTTGATAGCAAAAATTTAAGTTTCACTAGGTTAGAAAACCAGATGAAGATGTGTAGAAAAAATATCATTATAATAATTGATACAACATTCTAAAAGTTATGATACCTTCTACTTAGAGTTTCTGCATACTCTCTTTCACTCTGAAACTCACAACTACTAGATATGATGAAGATTTGGTTAAAAAATATTAAAAGATATGTTCTTTTTTGTCATGTGTAACCTCTTTCCTGAGTTCATGCAACTTTGTCCTGGAAGAAAGAATTTGTAAGTTTTTATAGTCTTGAGCAGTTTCTTTCCTCACTAGAGGCATCTGAGAGAAATGCAGGGCCAAACATGCAGCATGCCCTCAGCAAGAACTGCATTTTTGCCTCTGCAATTTTTCAGGCACAGCTGAAGTTACCTGAACATCTAACTATTTAATTTACAGATGCAATCAGGTACCTGCATATACAAGTGATTGTAACTGTCAAGTGATTGGGGACTGTCATTTGAAATTCTGCCTCAAAATTTAGAAAATAGTTACTGTTGAAAATATTTATGTAGATTCATCAAATTAGTAAGCTTTGATATTTTGTATTCTCCCCATGTCAGAAACTTCAAACTTTTAAACATGTTTAAATCCTTAGGTAGCGTTTATGTTGGTCTCTGCTCTCACTATCTTCCTGGCTCCATTTTTTTTATACCTAGTGTGAACAGAGTCACTTGCCCTGGGAAGAAGGCAACATTTACTCTAAGTAGCTGTGCACCTGGCTCAGTTGCAGACTTCCATAGCTGAAGGATGGGTCAGTCACTTCCTTTTACATACAGAACCCGGAAACAAAATTAGACACTTAGGTAAAAATGGTGTGAGCCACGCACTCGCTCCCTCTGATTCAGGCTTCAGCTGCACCAATTAAATGATTCTCACTTTATGTGAGAATGAGGCTTTCTGCAAGACTTTAACAACTGAGCATGATGGCCAAAATCTGGCTCCCCATATTATTTTGTCATCTAACAAACAATCTCAAAATCAAAGGTAGTGTTTTCCCCTTCTGTCCTTTTAGCTGTCCTTTGCCTGCACTCATAGGAAGATGATCAATACAAATGAAACAGAGAGATAATGGAAGACCTTGCTCTTCAAATGTTTTGCATAAGACAAAGTGACATTACCAAATCACACAGCAATTCTGTCCCACAGACAGCTATCATAAGGACTAATGTCACCTTACCCGTATCTGTAAATGTGTACATAAATAAATGTATGTACTAACAATTTATAAATTACTAAAAGACAACAAGCAAATTATGTGTAATGATACTCTCTGAAGTCTTATAGGAACAATAGAAATCTTTACCTGCTGTCCCTGAGCCCTGTCCTAACATTTTTGTGTTTTCCACACTGCAGAAGGGCCATTAGGGTGACACATGGTTCAGGTAAGAACTGTATTGATGACCACTGTATTTACTGTTCCCACACAAGACCAAGCATTCCACTGTGCCTGTGGAAAACTCCATGGCCTGTAGAGGAAAAACACCTACAACTCTGAAGACTGCCTTTTTTATGGACTCTACCAAATGCTGTATATTTTAATAGTATAAATGATTCCAAAAATTCAACCATGACAAAGAAGATTTTAGTATTTCATTTAATTATCTCTGGTAATAATTTTGTTCTTTCCCTTTTACATTAATTTTATCTCCCTTCCTTAAGATAATAGATAATATAACCCTCTTCTGCAAAAGTGGTGTCTAGCTCATTCAGTTTAGCCTGGCAGTTTTCCAGATCATTAAAGGTATTTTTCAGTCTTAAATATTGGCTACAACACAGTTGTCTCTTTACTCTGTCTAGATTAAAGTTAGGAGTATATGTCATATGTTTTCCTTTCATTACTCCCTTACAGGATGCATGTTGGTAAAATTCATTAATAGGAATTACAAAAGCTATTTCTACTTGCCTGGACTTCTGTGAGGGCAAAGTAAAGTTTTCCTGAAGCAATACTGAAAACAGCAAAAAAGTAAATAATAAAAAATAAAATTTAGAAACCCATCATTAGATTTGCCCACGCAAAAGTGCAAATTAATTAATCATGTTATCTGGAGAAGGGTAATAGGAATTAAAATTAGCATCTCAAGAAAAGGAGCATCTCTGGGTGGTACCAATACCAGGAGAGCTTTAGTATAGTGTATGAAGAAGGAGAAGAGCAGGCAAGAAAAATTTAATTTGCTCAGGGCTTCAGAGCATCTGCCAATCTCCTTTGAGAAATAACTTCTTCTTCTGCAAATTGAAATGGCAGCCCTACATAAGGCAAAGCTCTGGGCATGCAAAATTGCATGAGGTAACATTTAATAGCCATGGGGCTGTAGCATGTCCTGCTGCTAATTCCTGAATCATACTACAGGTCATCAACAGGATAATTAGAAAGATTTCTACTGACATCAGCAGGCCTTGGGCCAGGCTCAGAGCAAGGTGTAAGTGTATGACTGGAGATGGCACACAGACAGGGACTTTGAATCAAGCTGTAGATGTTATCTGGGAGGTAAATGCAGAATCTGATTATTATGATTCCACACTCAAATCTGAATACATATTTCTGCTTCTTAATATCATAAGATAAGTATAATTACAAAGGAAATTAGAATAGAATGACAAATGTGGCTGGGGGTTAGTAGTCATTAACATATAGAGATTGGCTAGGATATTGCTGTGGGGCAGAATGATGCCAAACGAGACACTAAAAGGGTGCAAATGCCAAAATTGTCTAACAACATTTTTCTTAATAATACAAAGAATAGTTAAAGGGGGTGAAAACCACCACCCCTAGATAAACTGTAAGGTAGAAATTTAATGCTTTTAGGAATTAGAAATTCCTTACTGAAAACTTCCTGTTAGCCTGTATTTCCACTTGTATCCCCTATAAATTAGCTTGGAGAAACTGTAATGTTCTCTATGACTATGGAAAATTCTGGAATGCAGCAAAAAACTATGAGAATCCCCTAGAAATTAATTAGTGCCTTTCATCCTTCTCCAGAACTTGTCATGCTGTATTGGAAGGAATCATGATCCCAATGCCACCAACCACACACTTTCTGACTGCAATGTGATTATCAGTGAATCCAATCTTCCCACCATGTACAGTCCTTGGCACTTCCTATGGTGACATCCAGAGGTTTTGGAGTCTCTAATACTCCACACAATTAACTTTTGTAATTGGGTAAGAAAGAAAGCAAGCCTTTTTTGAATGTCTTGTTGCTGGTCATCATGACTTTGGGAAATCTTATCACTCACTAAGGCTTAAAGAGCAAGATAAAGCACATCAGAAACAAAACAATACTGAGGAAACTTTCTTCTTTTAGATTAACACATAAAGGTTTTTTTAATATAACACAACAACTTTCATTGTCAACCCTTAAACAACTCAACACACCATCCTTCCCTCTGCAGGACATTCTCCTCCCTTTCCCTTGGGAATCAATAAAACTGCTACCAGAGCTGCAAAAAATCAACACAATTCTCTCTGCATCTACTGCCACATGATAGAGGCAAGCCCTTGATTATTTCTATCTTTTGGAAACACAATGAGTACACACCAGCCTATGAAATGGCTGCAATGTGCAACAAAAAGAAGGGCAAAAGCCTTTAAAGATGTGTCGTGTTTTAACAGGTCGTGACACAGCCTTGGCATGTGCCAAGGGGGAAGGCAGAGGGAGCTGCCTGGGAAGCATGTAATGTTTACCTTCCTGACACAGAAACATTCTTCCTGGGCCTGTCATCACTTCTCTTGAATAATTGCCTGGAGGAAAGCAAATGGTTTATACTGCTTCTGTAAGAACAAACCAGTCTGCCTGCCAGCATCACTGGGGCAAGGCTGTTCCACTCTCCAGACACAGGGCTGGGTTTCAACTTGCTCCATAAGCTTTGAAGCAAAATACAGAGTGGGTAAGATGTAAGATATATGATGTAAGAGACAGTAGCTGGAGTTAGGAAAAGGAAGGAAGGAAGGAGGTGGATGAGCCACCTCTGAAAAGTTCTTCCTGGAAGAAAGTGTCTTCATAAAGTCTAGAAAATAAGCACCCCTTTGTGAATATGGGAAAGCACAGGGAGGATGTTTCAGATGTCTGAATTGCCACGCCAAGCACACACAGCTACACTGCCCCTCAAGTTGTCCTAGTCAGGACAGACAGACAGTATGATGCCTGCAAGTGTGCATCTGCACACCACTGTGTTGACAGTATCACTGGAACTTGTGCACACATTTAATGACTGACACAGTATAAAGCTGTCAGGGTTAACCACATTTTCCATTCCAGAGGGATAGGTGTGGCTAAGCACTGGGCTTCTTTTGAGACCAAGCATCAAACCTGCCCCACTGTTAAAAGTACAATTGGGAGTATAAAATCCTTATTTCAATCTATCTGGGAAGACTATTTATTTGGTAGTATGACAGACACAGTCACATCTTTCTCCACCAGATCCATTTCAAATCAGATCTGAAGAAACACTTCAAAAAAATAAAATTAAGATGAAAAAGGACCTAGGCTCTCCAGCCAGGTGTCTAGATGCTTTTCTTTTGTTCACAGTGTTTTGCAGAGGATTCGGGCAAAAAGGGAAAGAAGGTAGGATTTTCTGATGGACAAATGTATGTGTCTCAGCTTGGAGTGGCCACAGAGAGAATTCCTCTCTGCTTTTCAGTGAGTGACTGGTTTGTCTGTAACAGGACAGGACAGTTAAATGTAAAAAGCAAATGTTTATTACATAGTGTAAAAGCATTGTTTTAATTCCTTTTCTTTTACAAAATTTTCAACCAGGAATGCACCCTATGCATTACAGTGCAGGACAGGAACTAGCCACCCTTAACAGCTACTAGAGAAGTGGTTCCTCAGTGTGAGGAAAAATGTGTGGATATTTATTTCAAACTGAATTTGGAAAACACCTGTTTTCAGACCAAATACGTGGCTGTCAATGAAACTTACATATGGATCCAGAGAAGACTTTCTTTTGTCACTTATTTTATGCCTAGACCTGAGGGTTTTGATGGCNAAAAAAAAAAAAAAAGGAAACTGGAGAAAAATGCAGGATAGAGAAAATAGTAGAAGTAGTTATGCATTTGGTAGAGGTACAGAGAGAGATAATGGTCCCTTTGCTACCAAAAGAAAATGGGTAGGCAAGGTTAAAAGGCATTGGAAGCAACACTGATTGCAATGTAATTTCTGAAAATGAAAATGGTTATGATTTTTATTGGCCTGTAGAAGAACTACATGGTAATAGTACTACAGCTGGTGAATCTCAAAAGGCAGCTGAGGAATAAAACATGAGGTGCTGCCAAATGACCTCCTTGGCAGCCATGATACCATCAGATCCAGTGGGGATGCTTTTCAGACTTCCCTAGAGGATGCTTTGCCTGGCCCTTCAGCCCACCAGCTCTGGAGAAGGTGATAGGCACAGAAGGATTCATTTTAGGTTTTAACACTGTAAACACTAATGAGGATATTTCGCTCCCTTTTCCCCTCTACTTCCCTTAGGCATTCATGGTCCCTGGCTGCGATGGAATCGGGAACAGCCAGAAGTGCAAGGCGCAGGTGCCACTGGCAGTGGTGGTGCTGGGGTGGACAGTGCCCCATCTCTCACCATGCATCAGCTCTGGTCTGATCTGCTGGGGACAAAGTTCCTCCCTCCTCAGTGCCTGCAGTCCTCACTGCTTTTGCCAGCTGGTGTGTGGAGACAGAGCACTTTTACAGACAGTGCTTCTCTTCCTCTCCATCTGTTTGCACACTGAGAAACAGGAGGAGAGCCTGATTTCAGTCTAATCTGGCTTTACAGCACTCCCTCAATGGGAAATGAAAGAATTTTGTGTTTTAGAGCTGTTTGTTCTTTGTAAAAGACATGAAAATGGCTGATGAAACAACTGTTAGGGAAAGATTTTCTGTTGGGAAGATCTCAGAACTCTCCAAATCAATGTATCTGCAGGGAAAGATCAATTTTTAGGAAAATTTCCCATCATGATAATATAAATTAAATACTTTATGTTTGCATTAATGTCTGCTTTCAGTTAGACCAACACTGTGCCTGATAGCATTTGCAACCAGAAAATACTCTTCCTTATTCTCCCCAATGAGCCAAGCTTTTTATTTGATCTGCATCTCCCTCATGCACCAGAGTTTTGAATTGATGATGATTTGCTGTGATGAATCCCCAGGGTTTCAACTGAACTCAGAAATGGGAATGGAAGGGAAGGGAAACCAAGAACCACATTACAAACAGGCATTAAAGAAGCCAAGGCACAGTGATAATAACAAAGTCAAGCTGAGCTAGATGTGCTGGTATTGCCAGTTCCCTTTGATTTTAAGTAATTTAATTCTGAGAAAGCTCTTAAATTCTTGATTTCTTGTTCTGAATCAGGTTTGGATTTATGGATACTTATATTTTGCTCAGATAAATTTGACTGCTAACAGAAGAATCAACAAAAGAGTGAGACGGATAATCTCTCTGCCTTAATTAGGAATAATTCCTAATCTATGCTCCCTACTAAATATATTTCTCTATTATCTTGCTTGTTTAAACTCTAGTTTTATGATCTTTTTTTCCTCTGTTTTAATTAGAAAATGTGATAAGGCTATTCAATGAAGTGGTGAACAAGGTCTTATCAAATGAAAACTTGCAAAGGCTGCTTTATGACAGAGACAGTATGAGAAGTGATAAAACAATAGTGCAAGTTCTTTCTTTTTCGACAGGCCAGATTTACCAGTACACCCCAGACACATCACTCCTCAACAGCCACACAAAACAGCTGTAAACCTGGATTAACCAGGCTGTTAAATCGAGTTTACAGCTGCTTTGCATCACCAGAATGGCCCAAAGCAGGCAGCACATACCAGTGAATATGGGCCTAATTGTACACTAATGAACAATGAAGTAGTTTAGGATGCAGTATTCACTTTGGCAGAATGAAAAAGAAATCTTTATATAGAGCAGATATGTTAGAATTTATCCTGGCTTTGCTCAAGGGGAAAAATTCATCCTCTTTTATTCTGAATGGATTATAATTAAGAAAAGCATCAGAGACGAATTATTCAAGGTTAGAAATTTAAAAGAGCTTTAAGAATACATCCACTCTTTCCAGATATATTAATGCCTGCTCAGGCTGGAGTTACAACAAGTGGAATTCATAGTTTAATTATAAAATAATGGTCAAAAAAACCTGCTTATGTAAGCATGTGTTTCCATTAGGGAAGAAAAATCATTACAGAAAGCAAGATTAAAAGTTAATGTTGCAAATCTCATTGTCTGTATAAGTTCATTAATGCTGGATAACTACTGTATAATTAGCACAGTGTTCATTGTAGCAATCTGTTAAAACAGTTGAAATTAAGTCCACCTGCTTAGTCTGTAGTTACCTTTAAAAAACCCCCCAAAGATCAGAGTATGTTTCAGTGCTTTGAGACACTGCTTTTCCTCTGTAAATAAGGCTTGCGGCCTTAAGGCCTTCACCTTGCTGGGAATCCAACAGCCCTCGATATAATTTGACAACCACAGAAAGCATAAAAACTCCAGATGACTGGCTCTTATTTGTGTATGCTTATATGAATCATGCTTAAATGGCAGGGAAAAGCTGTGACAGGACAACTCAGGAGCAGAGTGGCACCTTTTCCTCTCCACCCTCACAAGCCAAGAGCAGTGCAAGGCACGGCCTGGAGACCGGGCCCTCCATAGTGCGGGCTCCTGCATCCCACACCCCCCCAGGGCACTCGGGAAGCCAAGAGGGACCTGGCCTTTCAACTTGACCTACCTTGGGGGCTCCACCTTCCAAAATCAGCTGCCAAACCGCAGTTTGCACTTCAGCAGAACTGAGCCTATTTTGCCCAGGCTAGGCACAGTGTGACTGTGGGTACATTCGGGTAGCAGGGGCAGGCTGAGGACAGCAGCTTTGTGCACCGAGCCTTATCCCACATCCATAGAGACACCCAGGGCTGTGCCTGCTGTGCACCAGCCCAAATCCCACCTCTGAGCTGGATGGAGATTAGCTTAGGCCAGGGCTGTGCTCAACACCAACACACGGCTTCCCCTTCACAGCTGAACAGCACCCAGCTGGCCCAGAGCACCGGCACGCAGAGATGATGTTCGCCTGCAAAACACTGTGTAAAGTATACCAGTAAAATATTACATTCAATTTGAAAACACTTAATCCCAAGAGAGATGAAAAATATACCGGTTCAAAGAAAAAGACGGGAAAATCTGGTCTTCAGGTTGTAAGATATTTAACCTTTTTCATTCCTGAGGGCTGAGCATCCCACACACTTTCAGTGATAATAATAGCAGTAACAATATTAAGAGGAAATCAAAACCTGAAACAAAAGGTAGAGTTGAACTCAAAATACTAAGAAGGTATTCTGAAAATTATGCACCTACAAGGCACAATTTAGGAAATCATACTTAACCAGTCGGAATAGAAAAAAGGACGAAAACCTCAAAAAAAAAAAAAAAAAAAAAGAAAAACTATTCAGAAAAGTCTTTTGTTGCTGAAACTACAAAAGCAAATCATGAATCAGATTGTGACATGTCATTAGAAGGAAATGCCTCTTCCCTATGAAAATGGCTTTTATCCAACTCAAAAATACAATTTTCATGTTGTAGTTAATGGAGATCTCACTTCTTAGGGAAAAAACATGCACAAAAAATACATTTCCAGAGCCAATATAAAACCTTTCAATAAAGTAACTATTTCAAACAAGCAAAAAGCTTGTGGACACATTCATAAAAGACAATATTCAGACAACAATAGTAGAAGATGGTTATTTAATAGATGCACACTACTACTACTTCACTTTTTTACACCACCCAAGAGGTACTTTATTTTAATAAATCCAGTCAAGTCCAAATGGAAAGATACTGCTAACATATATGTCTGCAATTCTCTGACCATAATCCCACAGGAAGCACATTGCTGCACATCCTTACAGACCAATCTCTCAGCTAGCATAAAGTTTTGTCACCACCTTGATCTCAAAAAATGAGCCCAGATTACACACAAGGAGGATCTGGACCCTTCTTTATTGTGACTGTCTCTTTTAGCTCTTCATTATTGTCTGCATGGATGAGCAGATTAACTGGGTATCTCTGTTTGGGAGGATAAATATACTTGTATGTGATATCTAGGAGGAAGGGTGGATGTTTTTCTGGAAGCCTGCTCCCAGACACTAGATTGGTTTATGGAGGAGTATTCTGGTTCTCATTTAGGGGACAGTTAACTTTTGGGTCAGACTGCAGGTGTTCTGGGAACAGTTTGGCTGCTGGAAGTAGGATCTTGACGTAACAGACGGGGAACAGAAGGAAAAAGAAGAAGAAATAGATTTACAGGGTGCTAGGTCACTCCCAGATTAGGGCTAGGTATCTGTGGCTTGCAGATTTGAGCTGCCCACAAAAGGCCATGGCTGAGTTCTCCTTTACTGCTCTCTGGGGCAAAAGGGTGACCCGAGCCTGATGTGCACTGGGTGCTTGATGACTCCACCCCCAGCCACCCAGGGCATTGAGGTAAATCAAGCACATGTCACTCTGAGTTTATCCCTGCATATGTTTTCATGGAAACGTGTCCTGGGGGATAGGGGATGCTCATCCCCTGCTATAACAGCATGCACTTATGCATTTATGTGAGTGCATTGGTACCAGATGGGGCTCTCAATCTAACCATTCTCCACTCAATCCATATTTTTAAAGAATATTCAGCATTGAGTAAGGCAGTGAAATATTTTAGGATCTGTGTCTCTGTTGGGGTCAACATGGCACAAGGTAAACCTTACACTGATTTAAAATAACTTGGAGGACATTAACTCTGGACAGCAGGACAGCAACCAGCTATTCCCTCCCTTGGTTTAACTTCTTTAAAGAAGTTGTTTTGCATCCATCCATTACATGTGAATGTAAATCTTTTACACTCATCTCTGGAATGCCTGAAAGTGGCCCTTTGTGGGAACAGATCACTGGATAACTCATCTGATCTGGTACCATATTTCATGGGTTATAACTAACACAAAAATAATGCTGGTGTCCCGCCTACCTGTACATCAAAGGCCAGGAAGATGCAAAATAGAAACTGAGTGAGACTCTTCTAATAGAAGTGCTAGTGATCAGCCAAACACAGACTAATTACAGGCAAACCAGAAAGCCCACATGTGACCCCAGGAATACACCAGACCTAGTGGCAAAAGAAAGTTATCAGATTTCTAAGAACATATCCTTTCTCAAGAAGAAAGAAAAAAGTTAATACTACAGATTCAATTGAAAGCACTGATAGAAAATCTACTGTGAGCAGAAACAAATAAATATATAGCACAAAAGCCAAAGGTCAGACAAGGTAAATTACTGGTCTTCCCCCTTCTAAACTAGCTTGGTTTCTACATTCCTTTAAACATGAAGCTGCAAAATGCAGGTTTGAAAAAGATTTCTGTTGGACACAGTTGAATGTGTTGGGTTTGTTCACACCAATACTATGTCTGATTTTCAATTGAACATAACCTCTTGGTTATGGGCTGTAAATGGGCCATAAAGTGGAAAGATAATAATAGACATGCTCTTTCCTTATGTAAAGGAAAAAATGCATTTCTTACACTATTTTGCTACAATCATTCTCGGCTAAAGATCACCTTTTGTTAAAACATTACATATGAAGAAACTTGGGAAGAGTTTTGAGGGTTTTTGTTTCTTCTTTTTAAGTTTGGATAAATTACTTTCTTTAAAAACAACAAGATTGTCTAATAGTTCAGCTTCTATGGAAAAACACAGTTGTCAATCTAATCTAGTTTCCAATAAAAACAAGCAAGCAGGTTAGTTGCACTAGAAGAGATTTCTCTCATAAATGAAACATTGTATGTGTTTTAGGTAGGACAGTCCTCAAAAATCCCTGCATGATAAAGTTTTATCCATGTCCTGAAAGTTAGGTACACTTAGGAAGGGAAGTCTTCCTGAACTGTGTATGTCAATATGCTAAGCATGGCATAATTACACTTAAAAGATTTGAGTTGGGTTTTGTCACAGACAGAACATTAACATTCTTAATTCATAAGAAAAAAACAAGAATTACTTATATATATATATATATATATTTGTTGCTATATAAGGCATGATTTATGAATAGAAAAAATTATGGGTTGTATCTCATCATAGATATAATACATGGAGTCTGGTGTATCATATTTGTCAACAGACTAGAGACCAATTACTGTTACATCCAAGTGAGTTCTGAAAAAGCAATGCATCCATGTTTTCTTATATTCTCTATAAATATGCATCTGTGTTTAGGCAGGCATATGTGTGTGTCTACAGACATCTCTACACTGAAAAAAGGAAAGAAATGTACCAAAATTGTGAGAAATATGTCTGAAAAATAAATAACCAGAACATATGTTTCCCACTTGAACAACCTGGAGAGCACTGGACAAATTTGGTTTCTTGTCAGGTTTCTGCTTTGATTTCCCTCCACAGCACAGGATGGACCCCTGTCTCCTCTTAGTCTACCACGTGCTGGCAGGGATTGCACATCTCCTGTCACTCAGTCCCTAATGCTGAGGAACCACAGCAGGGTCACAGCAATCCCCTCTATAGTTACCACGTCTTGGCCACATCTGTGGAGACAGAGAGCAGTGCTGAAAGCCACAAAAATAGGCCATGCTAGATAAAACAGCTTTTTTTGGAGTATATGCTTCTAAACTTCAGCTTGAATATCAGTCTCACAGCTACAAAACTCTCTGTCTCAGATCCTTTTAGCTAGAAGTGAATCCTGAGTGTCTTTGATATTATCCCCTTCCTGTCATCAGAAATATCCTCTCCCTTTTCTCGAGATCTACAGATTATGCAACTCTTACATAAACAGAATTTGACTGTTTTCCAGGACTCTTGCCTGGTCTTCTGACACTAGGACTACTATATCTTTAGGGAGAAATATAGGCAGGAAAGGAAATAAATGTGTGGAAGCTTAGACTGTGACAAAGAGGGGAAAAGACATCAGTTTGAACCCACTCAAAAGTTTGGATGTTGAATGAAGTTTCTGGAGAAGACAGTAGCAGGCAGATAAACTTCTTGAAACCACTATATTAACATTTCTAACTGAAAAGGTCTCACCTACTTGACTTCCTAGTGACAGATGAAATCACATAACTCATACTTCAGAAATGTATGTAGAAATGTGTATCAATCAAAAAACAGTGGAAATTGTCCACCCTTTTGTCTTTCTCTGTTACAGCAAGAGACAACAGAGAAATGAGGCAATCGATCATAGCTTGCACATTCAGAGTCCTAAGGCTTGCAGGATGCTCTGTAATTTGTGATTTGACCTCTTGGTACCTTTCTCTTGCCGAAGTTCTCACAGAAAAAAATTATGTGCCAATGAAGAGTGACACAAGATTTATCTTGTTTGACTGGCTAGGTCACAACAACAGTTTGGAGTATTCTATAGCCATATGTGATGTCTGGGAAAGATATAGTGAGGCACTGTGGAATTATTTCCTACAAGCATCACCAGGAAAGCCACAAAACACACTTAGATCTATCAGATGGAGGATCGGGTGATCCATAACACAGCAGCAAGCACAACAACATTAATATCTTGGATTAAAGGAAGCAAAAACCAATCTGAATAGCAGTGGGTAGCACCCTGCACTGCAATTGTGTCCAATGCACTGCCTCAGTATATGCAACACTTATGGTGCTACAAGACTAGTGCCATAATTTCCATGCTGCTGCCACTTGGCATTCTTGGCTGCCAGAAAAGGAATGGTCAAATTTAGCACCCAGGACAGACTAGCCTTGGGTCTGGCTAGTCCTTAGTTCCTCAGTGGGTGTGCTGAGATCTCTGGCTGGTGCTGGTTTGGCCTGCAAAGTGTTACAATGTGCTCTGGAAGATGACCCCAGCACTCACTGCTGGCCTAGGATCAAGAGTTGGGAGTACAGGTTTGTGCACCTGTTCATTCAGCATCCTCTGCACCTGCATCTCCTACTAGCTCATTACTGCTGCTTAATCAACCCTTTGTTACCCCTGGACAGTATAGGCCAGCAATCCCTTGTGTACCAGCCTCTTGCCAGGGCAACCTAGAGGCATTCTATGACCTAGTAGTTCTCTGATAACAATAACCTCCACGGTGTTGCATAAGCCTGAGACATAGATTGCAAGAGATATTTGCTCACACACTGGGAAGGCAGCAGTGGGAATCACAGAGGGATAATGTGCTCTTCTTATCTGGCCACCTTTGCTCTTCCTGGCAGGTCATATATTTATTTACTGGGTACAACTGTATATAATGAGTCCTGCCACATCCAGCAGTGATGCACTGCCCTCACGCACACACACTCCTCACCTCACTCACTGCTCTGCTATTTACTTCTGATTTATGGTCCGCTGGCAATCCACATGGAATGGGATTGAAAACGTGGCACCGAGCGAATTAATTATAGACCACTAGATTTATAGGCAACCTACTGTATTTAAAAAGAATTGAACTGTGAAATTATTAAGTTAATTGACAATTTCTGTAAGTTTGAGGGTTAGGTAATTACAAATGGCAATTATGGAAGAACAAAAGTATATTAATCAGCGCTGGCAAAAATAAAAAAATTCTGGTACTTCAGACATCTGTTTTTAAATTCAGTATGTATTAGCTCTTATCAAACCAATGAATCCAAACAAGGTATGAATCTTCAAGAAGGAAGAATTAAAATAGTATCAAATGTATTAAAAAAATACATTTATTTTGGAGAAAGCAATACTGAAAATCAGGCTAATAATGAAATAAAGCTAAATAAGAAATATTGGGGAAATAGGAAAAAGTGGGAAATTGCAAATACTAAAGAAAATTGCAAATACTAAAGAAAATATTTGTGTTAAAATAGTTGTATGACAAATATGGAGTCATACATGGAGAAATAGATTCAGTGCATCATTTTTAGAAAGACATTTTAATAATACAGGATGGGGCAAAAAAGATAATTCGTACAGTGGCCTGTAATAAAATCCATGATTCTTGGTGGTCACTGTAAGAAGAAAAATTACAATAGCATTTTAAGCAGAAAAAAAAAAAATTAGAAAAGCTCAGATGATCTTTAACCGTAACAAAGGACTGAGTGCTGAAGTCATAAATATACTCTGCTAAAAAAGTGAATACACAGACAATATTGCCACAGACCTAAGTGTTTTCTTCTCCTTTGTATTTCACCAAATAAAACTGGTGACATTTCTGACTCTCAGACACATTTACTGTGCAGTGAAAGCTATGCAAGAAGTCTCCTAAATGCCACCTCAAAAAAAAACCCTAGGTAATTACACTTCCTTGAGAAGACAAAACCTCGGTCATTGGTGAGACACTAGAATTTCAGGGGGACAGAAAAGGGAATATACAGAAAAATATTATCAGGACATCCTTTAGACAAAGTGTTTGTATTCAATTACTCAACAACAGGCTTCCCATCTGCCTGAGGAGGAAGAAGAGATTAATAAAATTAACTTTTACCAAGACAGAGTTAACCCCCAGCTCCCACTCCTGTTGCTGTGGAGAGGCAGACTGCAACAGGGTCCATGTGGTTCACCAGTCACTTGCCCTGGGCTGGTGGTGATATCTCAGGGACATGGCAAGGTCACAGCTGTCCTTCTGACCCTGCTCTTCCCATTCTTTTTCTCCCAAAGTCCATTAATCACTTGGCCCAGTGCAGATGGCCCCCACATCCTGATAAATCTCCTCATCTTATCCCAGTATTAAGTTTCTTTAACAGCATCTCTAGCCAAGGAGTGCCCACTTGACAATATCACAAAAGTCTTATTGACCAGCTTGAGAACAGAGCTAGCCAAAACTCAGAGCTTTGTATTTATTGGAAACAGTAATAATTTTCAAAAAAAAACCCAAACTGAAGGAAATTACAGAAATAATACCAGTGTAGTATAGATTTCCATTTCAAATTACCTCAGGTTTCATTAGCACTTACAAAAAATTTTCTGGTTTCTTTTTTCATGTTTACATTGCTTTTATACAGTTTTGCAACATCAAGAGTGGGTGCATGCTGCATGTCATAGATAACCGCTTATGTTTATTTTATAGTTAGATTATCAAAGGCTTTATATATAATCATAATATCATGATATAATGATATAATATATATAATAATTATTTACCATCTTCTTCTCAGGCTCAAAATACCTTCTGCCTGATTTGTATTGACAGCTTGTGTTATAATCAAAGCTTTTTCCCTAAGAAAAACCTTTTCAAGGATAGTTTCCTAATAGCCTCTAAAAACTTCGTTTATCCTGTCAAGTAATTATTCATAGAACTAGTATCATGAAGTCAATGTGATCGAGAGGAGAAATGATGATCACCTCTGGCCACATCCCCCTAGTGATTTGAAAAAGCCTGATACATGGGACCCCTTCTTTGCTTACCAGGTTCAGCAGGAGCAGAAGGGCTACAGCAGCATTAGAGGCACGCAGTGTCTCCCTGAATCAGCCTTCCCTGCTCAAGAAGGAGTCAGGTATCTCTTGATGTACCTGAAAGAGGTTCTTTAACACTTCCTTATAACAAAATCCTAAAAGTGCAGTAGACTGTGAGAAAAACCTGTCATAAACAGTGAACCATATAGAATAGTGTAAATTGACTAGTCATGGGGGGAAAAAAACCCCACACCTAACAAGAGAATACTCAGGAAAATGGATTGTTACTCTAACTTCAGAAACCTATTGTGCAGCCTGTGAATTGTCTGTCTACTTTTTGGCATGGGATTATTAAAAACAAAAACCAGGAGACATTTTCTCATAATCACTTGTGCAGTTTTTATAGTATCATTAGAATATACCTTTGGAGCAGAAATCTCACTGTGAAAGTGCATAGCATTATTTTCTGATTATTGTTTATTATTTTCATCTGCTGTGCATTTTTTGCCATATATTATGTATGTTTGCTTTCCCCCCTGGTGCATAACAATGGTAATGACTGATCTGTACAGTACAACCAGCAGCCCGTGCAAAATTTCATAGAAGCATTTTTTGGTGTGCATCGAAGGACAAATGGAGGCATCACAGATGTTTGAATGTGATTTATCTTCATTTTATCACTTAAAAAAATTCAAACACCCTTTCTGTCTAGCATGATAATTTGTTTAGTGTAATGTGCATTTGGTAATGATAACAAGGGAGACATGTTTAACCTAAACTACTGCACACTGCACTCAAAAGAATTGACTCTAAAGTGTGCTTGTATAAACTGAGAATTTAAACTCTCAGTCAATGTGAACAGCTCCTCTGGTACTGTGTTTGTATTAGAGGAAAACTTTTAGGACATCCCTAGGAAACTAATCCCCAGAAGGGCTGAAATTCAGAGGAGGCTAATATGTCTGCACCTTTGATCCACTGTCCACACAGCAAAGCCAGACGGGATTATGTCAAAGCCTTTAACAAAAATACTTGGGGAATTTTAAATCCAGAAGTATCTGCAGCATTTAGAATCCAGGATCCTTTTCATCAGGTCTTCTTTTGTAATATTTCTGACTTATTTGCATGCAAGTCAGTTTGCAGGGATGACAGGAGTAAATGTCACTAAAAGTCTCTGTGTAGTCTTCGTGCTCTGCCATGTAGCAGATGCTGCTGAAGTATGTCTAGGTAAGGGTTAATTTAAGGAAAAAAGCATGTTTTCACTTCCTTACCTTTGTCTGTCTCCCTAGAATTACTAAATATACTGCAGGTTTAAAAGTTTAATCAGTGATTTGTTCATACACTGCTTACCTTCATTTTTCAAGGCAAGAGAATCTATGTAATAAAAAAGCCTTGAAATATCTGTCTGAATTAAATTCTTTTGCAAAAATTTGATTCACGCACATAGCACTACAACACAATGCAGAATTTGCTTTTTATTGATGGTCAGGTCAGTGTCTGCACAATAGTATCAAAGCTCAGCAGAGGAACGCATCTTTGGTAAGATTAGAAACACTGATAATTTCCACAGCTATGTTTTGAGTAGCAGCAATACAAGAATGTTTGAAAAAAAAACTTGTCTTTCCAGTGAGAGAAACCACTATGTCATTTAATTGCATTTGAAGAGGTTTTAAGCCGCAGGTCTTGTTCTGAGTAGGTGGTGACAGAACTGCAGAATTTCACAAGATGACTGCGGTAAATGCAGCAGCAAAGGCAAAGACTGCTTAATAGACAAGGAACCTCAGCACCTATTATTACTATTCTTCCAAGAAGTAGGATTTCCTTAAATCAATTTCATATTTCAAGGGGTTTTAGTCAGCATTCAAAAAAATTGTATTTAGAACTTAACAGATCAAAATCTACAGACACGGCCCTGGAGATTCTGGTTAATGTAATGGAAATTGGCTGTGAATGTCTAAAGAAATATGCTTGAAGATCTCTCTGTCACTACAGAAATGAAAAGTCAAGCCTACTTAGCACTTCAGCTTCATGTCATAATTATTTTTTCTTGTCCAGCTTTAAGTTCCTATTATCTATCTTTTCTGTAGGGATCAGAATTTTTTTTTTTAAACAGACATCTCCCAAGAGGGATATTTCAGTTTCTCAGAAAAGCCCTCCATAGCTCACGGAAACCATGTCATTCGAGTAGCCAAGGGAGCCAACCTGATGTCCATTTCATGTTTTACTAGTGACATTCTGCTGTAAGACCAGTCTCATTTGGAGCCAGCCCTTGGTGATTTTGCTTCTCTGTGCAGGTCAATGGATAACTAAATGCCTGTGAAATAGTACCATGGCAGCAAGGTAATACTCCTATATTTCCTTTAATGACAGTTTTTGTTTTTCACTGCCACTCTACCCCATTAATCCCACTCTGAGAGCTGAAAAACGAGGTTCCATATATCCAGGTAATGGGTTGCATGTTTTCAAGGTCTCCTCCACATCCAAGTCTTCCTAACTCTTGAAGAACCATTATGAAAGTTCCTGAATTCTTTCTCATCTTACACAATGTTATAAAGCACTTTATACCTCAATGAATTCCTAATAAGGGTTGCTCTCCACCTTCCAGATGCCAGTCCCAAGGTCCACTGAGCAACAGGATACAAAGTCAGCTTGCTCTAACTTGCAAGCTCTAACAGGAAAAAAGGCACACACATTAGATCTTACTCTTGTTGGAGTACAAAGGAAGTAGAATTTATTCCACTGAGGTTGTAATAGACAAACACATTTCTTCTGAGAAGGAAACAATTCTGCTCTCACCGCATAGCTCAGGGCCTGTGTTCTGTCTCACTGCCCATCCAGCTCAGGACTGAGCCCAGACCTTGACCCAGTGTTGGCCAGGTTGGATGACCTAGAGTTGTTCTGCTCAAACTCACTTGCAGTCTCTGTTGGGGGACCTTATTTTTAATGGCACTGCAGCCCAGCCCCACTCTGCTTTGGCACTTCCCACCTTTTCTGGGGAGCCCGAAGGAGTCATGGGGCAATGATGCTAGCAAGCCCTCCCCTTCCATCCAGAGCTGATCCTTCACTCCATAAATGCCTGCAAAGTAGTCTCATAGTGTGGTGGAAAAGGGATTTGCAGCCGTCTGGACACAGATGTGGCATCCAATGTGATGCAGGATTTGTCAGAGGCACCCTACTCTTAGATGGAACACCAGAAACTTTTCCTTCAGGATGGCTGCATGCTCTCTCTTGCAGTCTGCTCTGAAGTTATTCAAGGTTTTTACTTCCCACTCACCCTTTAATTTTATATGACTAGGAGATTTTTGGTAGCATATATTTGACCCTTGTTTCTATGAGCATGCCATTCATGTTTACCTCGGAAAGCCCTGCCTGGACTTGTTTAGAGGAGTAAGTAACAAATCGGGTAAAGTCTGTGTGACAGGGCAAAAGAGAGTAAATCACTTTAGGAGCATAAATCAGCCTCCTGCCACTTGTCCTTCCAGAGGTTAAAGACAAAGTGACAAGCAAAGACAACAGAGAATAAGGAATAGAGTAACTAAGCTGTCTTGCAAGGAGTTTATAATCTTTTGATAATTAATCACCAGTAGTGGGGTCTGATCTGCAAACGCCTAAAAAAATTCCTCACACTTTTGCCCAAATGAAGCAAAATACAGAAGTGTCTTGGAGCTGTGAAAATGGGTAGGGATCTTGAAATATCCCAACATACCAGCTGGGATAATTCAGATTAAAGTTTTTACACAGATAGGTTTTTAGCTTTGAATAATAGGAGATGGAAAACTTGGAGTTCCTTTTGCCCCCTGTTTTTGTTTGCTTGTTTGTTTAATTATCCTTATTTTTTAAAATCTTATTATTTGACAAAAGATTACTCAGCATCCATTAATCTATTTTCCTGGCACAGAAATTTGCAGAAAGAAAGTAATTCATTGTGAATAAGAAAGCACTATTTTTAGGCACTCAAGTAGGACAGGTTACACAGGCATCTCCCAGCCAGAAGTAAAACCTTGCCCTTGATCCTAGCCCATGGCACAGTCACATTACACTGCTCCATCAACTTAAAACAGACTTAAAACCTAATTCATCCAACTTCAAAGAAGCACTGCAGGCTTTTCAGTGGTGCCATTTGCAGGTTCCATGGTGCAAGACCCCCAACTAAAGGCAGTATGTGGGACCCTAGCAGGAGTCTGCAGCACACACCAGCTGCTCCAAGCGTCGGCTGTGGCAGTGCTTTGCAGCACAGCCCTGAGCAGACTGGTGATCAGAAGACCAAGTACCACGCCCTTTTTGTTCACCACTGAGCACTGAGCCCCATCATTCTCATTCAGAGGGAGTTACAGGCAAGAACAGAATGTTCTGCTCAGGCTTGTTCCTGACAGCACTGCACATCCAGTGTGTGGCAGTTGTTATCACACAGATGCAATACACTCAGCCCTTTATAACAATTAACCCACCCAAATGACCCATTCCTTATATTATTTAAGTTAGTTTTCTATGCAAATGGTAATTTACTCTAACATTCATCAGCTTTTTAGGATTTCCAGATATGGCCATTGCTAAAACCCACCAGAGCCACCACTTCTCCATGAAACATTTGTGTCCCCTGCTGGAAGGACCAGCAAAGCTCCATCTGTGGGGAGTGAAGGTTGCTGCTGCATGGAAAGGACAGCAGCACAGCGACAGGAAGAGAGAAGAGGGAGGATTCTTGAGCTTTGTCCACAGTCAGACTGTACATCAGGCTTTTCCTGGAAATGTTCTAAGGGAGTTCAAGATGCAGGGCTTTGCCAGTCAAAATCAACTTCACCTCCTGCACGTGGGTGCTCATCTTAACTGGTCTCCCAGAAAAGATATGATGCTCTTTCAAAACAAGCAAACTGCTTTTTAGGCTCGTACAATACCTGGAGTGTTCTCTTTCTTAGCAGCTTTGGTCCTGTGCCAGCAGGACCAGGTGTCTTTGCTAAAAGCACAGCTCTATGAGCCCTGGTTTTCTGTATCTCCTGCTTTTCCTGTGTGCATCAAAACCCAGCAGTTTCCTTGCGTACTGTTGCATTGTAGGCACACATCCATTCATGCTACATTCTAGACAAAGAGGAGAAGGGAAGTGCTCTTTCCAAGCAGGAAGACTGTGTTATTACAGGATCTTAGGGACACGGTTTCATGTCAGTTAAGGACACCCCATTGCTTAATGAGCAAAACAGAGACTGTTGATAGTCCAAATAGAGTTAAAGGGACAATTTGCAGTGAGCCGATTAATGATGGACATTATTCCATCTAATTAATTTCCAAGGAGGAGCTATGGCTGGGGAAATATAAGAGTCTTTAAGTTTCTCAGTTTGCAGCTAGGAATTGATTTTAAAAAAGGCAAAAATCTGAGAATGACCAAGAAACATGTTAGCAAGATTCAAAGCAATGGTTTTAAAAAACACCCAATCAGAAAAAGACAGATTTGACACCATGAAGACAAATTATCTACTAAGCAAAATTAGGTTGAAGTATTATGACCAAGAAAGCAAATCCTGCCTTGCAGGCAACAAAATGACTGCTTTAAAAATAATTCAAAACTCAAATTAAGGTATTATGAAAATAATGTGGAAAAACATCTTAACATATAAATGTTAAATCTGGACAACTCTATAAGGATGACAGAAGTTCTGGAATTTCATTTTGATAGGAACTAATAAAAAAGAGGGGAAAAAGCACTTGTGGTGCTTTACAGCATCCAAAAATAATGTTTAACACCTTTACAGATGCAAAAACCTCTTTTTCACTGGTTTTCCCTCTTTGAAATTCACTCTTGGTGTATCCTGAAAGTCTCAATTTCTGCTTGAATAACAGTAGTGATGGTCACATGACAACCAAACTGAAAAAGTGAAATTGTAATGAAATAAGAAATGCATATTCCAAAATCCTTTGTTTTGGTTTTGTGGTAGGGATTTCTCTTGTTGCTGGGTTGTTTTTTGGTTTTTTTTTTAATATTTGGGAAACTATGTGTTTTGATATACACTGTTCTTTCAGCACAGTTTAAAAACTCTAAGTGCTGCACTTGTCAAAACTAAGTCATCCCCTGCTCTGAAAGCATGGAAGATCAAACTTGACATTTCTGGCATTTCTAGAGTAACAGGTAGAACACAAACATACTTTAAGTATAGGTTTTCTTCCATGCAACATAAATGCGTGAAGAAAGGCACTATCACCTTTTCCTGGAAGATTGCACACAACATCTAACAAATAAAGTCATAACATATCACTCTGCACAGTCTTTCAGGGAGTTGAGCTTCAACCACTGAAGCTCAAAAGCAAACTGCTGTCAACATGTGGGTGTTAGCCTGGATTGTCAGCCAGTGCCCACGCCAGGGACCCTGCTGGTGCTGTGCTTCAGACCTCAGGATATGAGAGGTGTTGGCACTGCTCGACACCCCAGGCTGGCAGGAGAAGGCCCTGGTTTCTGAAACCTCACTGAAATCCTGTCTGTCTTCCTGATCATTTGTATGGTGCTCACTGGCACATCCTCTGAGCCCTCAGTCATTTACTTGTCCCCGAGTCTCAGAGTAATTTAGTTCTTCCACTGAGCCTCTGAGTAATTAAATAACACTTTCCTTTCTTTCCTGATTCCCCTGTGTCGCTTAAAACTTCAGTGCATCTTCCATAACACATTAAGGTAGAGATCCCTGGCTTCTCTGCTCTCTCTGTCACACAGAAATACACATGCCCACTTGGGAGATAAGTACAGACAGGCTGTATTTATCACTGCCTGCATTCTTCCCCAGAGTTCTTCCTCCTCCTCCTCCTCCTCTTCTCCTCCTTCCACATCCATGCTCCAGGGGTCTCCAGGGGGCTCACACTGATCATTCCACATCATTGTGAGAAATGCCTTCCCATTTATGATATTCTGCCTCCAGCTAAAAGCACATCATTCCCCAGGGTAACTTTGGCACCAACTAGAGCCACACCGGCCTGTTTGTATGTAGCAGGCAAGTTGTTCTTGGACACCTACTTACCAACACATCTAGCAACAAGGCACCACTCTGCCAATATATTGCTAAATTTGCTGGGGTTTGCCTTGTCATTGGGAAACTGGTCTTTTTTCTTTTTTTTTTTCTTATAATCCCAAATATCTGAAGTGTTCAAAGCAGCTGCATCTTGACAATGGTCTGGCTTGGAATTTCCAGTTTTGTCTCCATCCCTTCTCCAGGCTCAAGCATTAGGACTTAAGCAGTGACAGGATTTAAATTCAAATGACTTATGCTTTTGCTTTCCAACCACCCCCACCCCCCCCCGCCCCAAAATGAACTATCTGGGAGCTGATGAAATAAAATTAATTTTTATTTTCCTGAAAAACATTATGAGAGTGAAAATAACAGGTTAAAGAAAATGAAAAGCAGGGCATGCAGCTTTCAATCAAAGGACTTTGTAATACATGGGGAAAAATAACTAATGTGTATCAGGAATGTGAGCGAATAGATTATAGAATATCATTTTTGTAACTTGCACACATGAAGTAAACAGAGTTTACACTTTGCACATGGTTTCCAGTGGAAAGATAATCACATTAGAGATTACTGGAGGACTCATTGCTGTTGACATTTTTTAATAAGAGCAATATGGAATATGTGGGTGAACGTGACCTGATGGAGAATTCTCCCTTTCTGTCCTTTAGTCGTCTGCACAGCAACCTGAGGCACGTTTGCAAAGTAACCATCACAGGCAAAGACTTTATAATCTCTGAGGATTCAGAAATATAAAAACCCAACTGGACCTGCAGTGCTTATGATGGAGCACGGACACTCTCATTCCCTGCTCTGGTTAGTTACACAGCCTGCATATTCCTTTTCATAAGGATGGCTAAAGTTTTCCTTGAGAAGGACAACTTAGTGCCTGAGCCGTGCCAGTGACTGCAAAACAGAAATATTCCCTTCACCAATTCCTGCACTACAAAACAAATTGGAAATCTAAAAGTGAGAGGAGTAAGACTCTTGTTCCCAAAAACAAATGCACAAAAAATCCCCATTTATACAAGTACATATGCAGAAATCCGTGCCTCGCCCAAAATGCCAGAAGGAGATGCTACCTTGCCCTTTTGTTAGCATGTGCTTTAGAAATGCAGCCAAGTCCTGAAGAATAGAAAACCCATGGAGAAAAATAACATGTAATCACCTGATTAATGGCTGCCATGTAACTCATATGTGTGAGGACATAGAAAAAACACTATTTTGTTACCGAGCCAGGATGCTGCTACCTAATGCTCATATTTTCACAGAACTTCTTCAACTAGGAAAAACTTGTTATCTGACAAAATACATTTTCCTTCCCTAGAATAGATAGATGCAGAAGGTGTCAAATATTCTGTATAAAATTGTACCAAATAAGAAGTTTTAGCACCCTTACCAGGAAAAATGAGACTTTTCCAAAACACACTGAGGGGGGAAATCCCACTTTAAACCAGTTTATGTTAAGAAATTACAGTTTTTCTACAGAAAACACAGACATGTCATTACAGCATATGTTTCTTTCCATAATTTTTTTCAGTCTTCTTTTATTTTTATGGAGGTTATGTTTAGTTTTGGGGTTGTTTATCTGTTATAATTTGTTTTTTATTCCAGGACTAGTATAATAGTTCTGTATAATGAGCTTTTCTCAGCAGCAAGTAATCTTGTACATTGCTAAAGCATTTTCTTAACATTGAGCACATATCAATATTTCCATTTTTTGTTCCATGCCAAAAAAAATTACTTTGTGGTAAATGTGAATGTGACTACAAAGATGTACCTATTGAAATGTTACCTGGATTTGTCAGAGCTGACACCATTATTGGATAATGTTTTACTAATTGATAAGAATAATGCTGTACTAATTATCAAGCCCCAGCTTAGAAAAATAAAGATATATCATATGGGAATATATTGAGACATTACTCTTGTCCTTTGGCATAGAAATCAAAAATGATAGCTTTTATTATGGGCATGCACTAACATTTTTTGTAAGCTTATCTTATATCAAATGAAATGTAACAAAAAAGAAAGACACAAAGCTAAACTTCAACATTGAAAACGGTCTGACGATCAAGATAAAATTTCATCACTGGTTCATCAGTTCTGTAGTTTCAGCTCTTGAGTCCTAAAACCCCCATCTCTGAATGTACAGTCTCAGCTGGCTGTGGAAGCTGGTATTTCACACACCAGAGGCTGGATTTCCCTGGCTGAGATCAGTTTGTGGCATCATACATAAGCACAAATACGCTGCAATGGGATACTCACACGAAATTATTTTTACCTTACATGTGGCAAATCTAACATCAAGAACCTTTAAGTAACTCTTAGGAGGAGGGTGCAGCAAAGCAAAGACAAAGGTAATATTGTGATCTGGGTCAGCATTACAAAAGAAAGGTATGCAGATTTAGAGCTTGTTATAGCCTCATCTTGATTTCACCTGTAAATCCAGTAGGAATCTTTGCACTGATCTTATCTGATTGGTATTTAATTTTTTTATGAAACTCCATTTAAACATATTTGTGTTTAGATATATGTGTATATACACACATTAATATTTATGCCTTCATACATTTATGTGTGTATTTATATATATGTGTGTATATATATATATATGCTGTAGAGGAATAGAAAGACAAATATATAAATGCACTTTACAAAATAAAATTGTAATATAAACTGCAGGAAGATAATAAAAAAAGCCTGCCTTTTTCCTATTTGAATTCTATCAGAAAAGCACTCTACTTGTACTTCTTTTAAGGGATATATATGTGTATATATATATATATATGTTCAGTACTTACAGCATGCTGTTTTCATTATGGATTGCCAGTGTGCTGGGAATTAAGGCCATGTTACACACAGACAGATATTTTATAGAGTGTCATTCAATATAATGGTACCAGATTTTAGCACTTAGCCTGTCTCCAATTACCCATTAACAGTTTGTGTAATTGGGGAGCAGGAAAATACCTACTCTGCATTGTAAAAATTATTTCAGGGTATCTGCTTCCCAAATTTTGGGAACTTTTTCCTGTGAGGAGTAACCATGGTTTAAAACAAAATCAGCTTTAATCAGGAAAGGAGTGATTCAAATGCGTTTGAGTGTTTCTGCTGGGCAAAGCTCCCCTTCCCACCTTTATTTCAAACTCATAATGAAGCAGAAGTCTTGCCTAAAATCCTGTGCAAATATATCTGATAGAAGGAAACAATCTGATACAGAATATTCTGATGGCACAGTTTGCTGGTTTTTTGCATTCATTTCTGGTTTCTTAGTGGGTTAAGGAAAATTTGTGTATGTAGATGACTTTTATTCTATCGTAAAACACCCACACATCTGGAAGGCCCTCACATTCAGCACATCCTTTGTCAGTGATGCTGAAGCAAGCATCTGCTCTGTGCCTCTTCAGCAGCACACAAAATGTTATTGGGCATCAGGCAATGATTATTGTTCTCTTGACACATTTTTTGGATCACAATTTGTGATGGCACATGCAGAGACGGATGGTGTTTTCTGAGAAGTTTCAACAGATCCATAAGCAAGTTTACAAGGAAAAGCTGTATGCATTGGGCTGTAATGGCTCATCCAAAACAATTGGGAAAAATCTAATGATGCCAAGCTTGATAGCCTAGTTTCTAGTGAAGAAAAGGCCAGGCTACCCAAACACACCTTCAACAACAGATCCTTATTTTAAGACCATTTTCAGAGTGCTGAAGTCATGAATATCTTTTAGAGGAGTGCTTTTCCAGTAGGTCTGAACTGGAAGCAGGTCTGCACATTCATTCCTGTTTGTTGCAATGGCCACACCAGGACCTGGACAGTGATTACATCTAGGACAGCCCAGTGCCCTAGGGTCAGCTTCCTCCTGGCAGCAACCAGCTGCACCACAGCTGGACTCTTAACTCTCACTATTGGCTTGTGAGCAACAACTTCGTTGGAAATTGTCTCCTTCCACAGGTGGAATAGTTGTGTGTGCATGCATGCTCATATGCTTGTAATCAACTCTGAACCTCTTGTGAAGAAAGACATTTGCTGGGGAATAAGTTTATTTTTTCCTTTTTGGGTACTCTTACAGTCTCTAAATGTTGGAAAAATGTCAAAAGACAGTGCACAACAGGATCATCCTTCTTCGTTAGACATTTTTTGGTTTTTCCCTAACTTGCTCATGTTTTTCCCTTTGTGGAGCAGTTTTTTGGCACTGAAAATACAGAATTATCCAAGTATGAGCACAAACAACGCCCGTCACGAGTTGT
The DNA here is from genome assembly GCA_013396995.1 of Dicaeum eximium. NCBI lineage: Eukaryota > Metazoa > Chordata > Aves > Passeriformes > Dicaeidae > Dicaeum > Dicaeum eximium. The sequence continues at coordinate 611,123 of VWZP01008288.1, read as the reverse complement.
ACTAACCAGCTATTAGTAGAGAGCAACAGTGGCATTGTGTGAAGAGTATGAGCCATGCTGGAGAGGCCCACCAGGTATCTAGCTACGCTCAGCAGCACTCTTCAAGATCGAGAATCTCTTCTGGGGAGCTAAGCCCCCAGAACAATGGGCTGAAAGGCTGAGGAAGGGCTGGTTCACCAGGAGAATAACTTGAGACACAGAGCCATAGACAATATGAAGAGTGGACCAAGTGATCAGTGCAGTCTCTGCCATGGGCAATACCAAGGACAAAGCTGGGTGTACTTATGGAATGATCAGCTTTAAGGGAGCATTGGGGTTTTTTACATTACTTGTCCTAAGTGATTCCCAGAATAAAATAATGTTCTGACTTGCTCCAGTTAACAGAACCCAAATATCTCTGGGAATGACAGACTGTTGTCCCTACCTGTGGCTCACACGTTCAGTTGCCACTTTCAGTGTTCCTCTCTGAACACTGAATATACCCAGACACAGGAAGGCAGCATTTTGCACCCTCCTCTCCCAGGATCTTTTGCCATTTGCAACCACTTGACTACTGATACTAACTTAATTGGGTTAGACAGCTGTACAGCAGTACTGAGTGTACATCTGATGCTCTGTGGCACAGACATCAGAGTTTCTTGAATGATAGGGATTCCTTTAGGAAAAAACCCAAAAACATACTGGATCAAATGTGCAGAGGTAAGTTTTAAATGTGCAGAGGTAAGTTTTCCTTTTCTTACCCTGTTTTTCCTGCTTTGCCCTCCCTGGGTTGTAAGTCAAAAGGGCCAAGGTTTTGTAGACTCTTCTCACTTCCTTGCAGTTGCATTTTGAGGACCTGGGTACAGAGCCCAGGTCAGAGCAGCTTTGTGATAGTCCTAGCTCCTGTGAGACAGCCTGTTCATTCCCTCTTCAGCCACAGCTAAGTGGCTGGGACAAAACGTGAACCTGGAGCTATACAAAGAGCTGCACAAACCAAGCAGAATCAAACAGACAAGGAACACAATTTATACAACCAACCAGACAGTTTATGTTACAGATTCACTTAACTCAGTTGCTTTTTTAAGATCATATTCAAAGAAAACATTTCTGTTGCAATAATATGCAGATCCATGATGTAATGCGTCAAATTTCAATACACTCCAATAATACATCTCTAATCTTTACCACTCAATTGTGGTCAAAAATCTCCTGATTCAGCCTTTGAGACATGTTGACATTTCTAGTGGTAACTTGACACAAGAATATTGAGTACTTTGAATTGTGATAAACATCATATTGCATGTGTTGGGTTTTTTGACGATTTTTAGTGTCAGCCAAGTTTGTGGATAAATGTATTAAATAGCCTTGCAAGAATATGCTTCAACTTTACTCATCGGCCTGGACATTTTTGACACACATTTCTCTAGTTTTTGATTTAGCTTCATAAAATATCATCATTTCTCTCAGGAATAATCATCCTTCGTTTGGAACAAGTATTCTTGTTTTCTTCAAGCTATTTTGTACAACAGCTCCTAAATCATGAGTCTCTCAAGTCCATTGCCAAATCAAGACAGCACATCAAATTCCGTTTCTATGCTTGAATTTGTTCAGAATACACATCCCTTCAATCTTCAGTTTATCTATTGCAAAGCCATTTTTTGACACTGGAATCCCATCTTCCCTGAGCAATGGCAAAAAAGATTTAATAAATAAGGTAATTGTGACAATCACATAATTCCCTCCAGCCTCATATTTCAAAGATCTCAGCCTCATGCAAGCAACAGAGTTCTCCATGGACTCACCCTGCAATAACACTCACACTGCACCTTTAATTCTAGTTAGATCATGTCCAGTGATTCAGTTTTAGTTTATGTTAGTACTCTGGCCATGAAGCAGTGTGTCCAAGGAAGAGCTGCATGCCTTGTTCATCTCCTCCAAATCCAAGGGAAGAGCACATTAAAACTCAGAAAAACAGGCAGGAAGCTGATAGTGGTTTACATTGTCCAGGGTTAAAACAGCCCAGAATGATTAGCTATGTCCTCAGATAGAAAAAGCATAGGATAAGAAGTTTTTTTATAAAGGACATTTTTTCCCCCAGATGTTAAAATAATAATAACACCATGAGTATAAGGTATTAATACCAATCAGCAATCCTTACTAAAACCAGTAGCTGAAAGATTGGTTTCTCGTAAGGTAATAAAATAGTGGGTAAAGTATGACTTACATGAAAAAGAGTACAGCACAGCAGGCTGGACACTGAGCTCTGTATAACTCACCAGCAGGGTGTTGGGGTCTTTTTTCTTTCATTTGTTCCAAAGCTGTATTTCAGATCAATTGTGATGAATATCATACAGAACTACCTTATGAGGAGCTGCTGGGGTCATTTGGTTTGTTCAGCCTGAAGAAGATGAGACTGAGGGGAGATCTCATTGTGCTCTTCAACATTGTCACAAGGGACCCTAAGCAGAGGGGCAGACGCTGATCTCTTCACTCTCATAAGCAGCAACAGGGCTCGAGAAAACAGCACAAAGCTGAGTCACAGTAGGGTTAGTTTGGATATCAGGACAAAGTTCTTCACCCAGAGGGTGGTTGGACACTGGGACAGGCTCCCCAGAGATGTGGTTGCAGCAACAAAAAGCATTTGGACAACATTGTCAGGCACATGATAGGATTTTTGGGATGTCCTGTGCAGGGCAAGGAGTTGGACTCAATGATCCTTGTGGGTCTTGTCCAACTCAGGACATGCTATGCTGTGATATGCTATGATTCTATACTATAATCCTGATGGGTCTCTTCCAACTCAGCATATTTTATTCTGTAAATTTGGTGGGGAGTTAATTTCATCATATAGAATTTGGTACAGGAGGTATAATTGCTCAGTTTATCCTGATGATTCAAATAACCCACAGAGAAGCTGTAATTTTGAGAGTGATTTAATGTTTTTTATGATAGAAAAGGTATTAACAAAGGACAAATTAACAGAGAATATCAGGAAAAAAACTTCCAGATGGCAAAATGTATTAGTTGGTGAATAACTTCCCAAGGGATGAGGTGGAAGTTGCATTGTCTGGAACTTTAAAAATAGACTTTGACAAATATAAGCAAATCTACAATAAGCAATGATCTTGCAATGACAAGAGGAGCTGTTCAGTCTTCTTCCCTAACATGTGTTCTTATTTACAGCTCTCATCCCCTTGTTCAGGGGCTGTCCTCTCTGTGTGTACTCAAGTGGATCCAAAAATCAAGAACAGTGGCACTCCCCTTTATCACCAGATTAGGCACTTGCAATGTTAAATCCACAACTAGCAACAGCTTAGGTGGCAAAATACTACAGTTGGAACTAAAACCATCATAACATCTACAATTCAGCAAAGGCATCTAGAATATTCACTCTCTTTAGCCCTAAATTACCCGGGAAAAAAAAAAGAAAAAAAAAGAAAAAAAAAAGCCATGTACAAACTTTAAAGTGCAAGTAAATGAACCCTTGAAAACAGCTGTCAATGAGGGTAAGATGAGGAAACAACAATCAGCAAAAACACAAATGTATTGTGTGTCCTATAAGAAAAAAGGTGGTGTAAAAACATGAAGCAGAATATTTCAAGATATTTTAATACTACCTAATTTAATTTTCAAAAACAGTAGAGAAATCTAAAAGCTTTACTTTCAAATACCCCTTAATTAATCCAAACAAAGAGTTTATGCTGGTACAGGTGTTTCCTACAGGGATGCCATCACTTGGATCCTTTGCATGAGTTTTGTTGTCAGTCTGAACAAAATTATGGAATAAGTACTTCCTAATGAGCTGGCTGGTCATCCATTTATTGAATTGTAGTCCTTGCTGTATGAATTGGCAGTGGAAAACTGAGCTAGATGGTCACTCCAATGCAAGAGGAGAAAATTGGCCTTCACACAACCTGCTTGGCTTCCAAACTAGGCTGCCTAAGCACTCCCAGAGCACCTAGGCAGTGAGAATTAGGCTGTTGCTAAACGTACATTGTTTAAGAAAATCAAACCAGAAATATTTTTCTATGAACCATTTAAAATTTAAAAATGGAAAACCAGCATATGTCCACTGCTTTTTAACACCAATTTCCAGAACTCCTATTTCCCACATTATGTCAGTGAGGTAACTGAGGCTGATCCTCTCCTGTACCGAAGAAAGAGAGAGAGGAAGAACTGAGTTAGCTGGCTCTTGTTTGCTGAATTTTTGAGCCAAGCACATCACCACCAGAGTTAGAGCCATGTTCAGTCAGCTTCAGCTTCTCTTGATGGCCTGCAGCCTTTAACAGAACTTGCACAAATGCAGGGGCTGCTTGGACACCTCCTTTGAGTTTGCCCTTGTGAGAAATGTCTCTCTTAGGACCTCTCTCCTGGCCAGCTGTGACCTCTTTGACATTAGATGTTTCAGCTTATTCTGCTCCAAGCACTGTTCTGCTGCATGTTGTGCATTGCATTTGAGTTCAGATGAAACATTTCACTTTGTTCTGCATTTGCATCCAACCCACCAGGTGTCTCCTAGGGAAGGAACATCTCCAACAGCACACATTGGTTACCAGCTCAAATGTATAGGATTTAAACCACAGAATCATTTATGGCATAAGCTGACAGTTCCTCAGAAACCTCCTCCCTCCTTGCAGACTGCACCAGTTGGGACAGGCTGCAATGCTGAAGGAGCGGTTCCACAGCTAAGGCACTGGGTGACTTGGTGCAAGCAAGTCCTTGCTTAAAGACCATTCATTGAAGGAAGCCAACCTGCCTCTTCCAGCAGAAACCAGATGTGCTGGCCAGCAAGGCATGCACAAAGCTTATCATCCTGCCCAGGGTGTTCCCATAGGATTCTTGACTGGGACTGGGGACAGAAGGGAAAATTTATTATTCTAGAGTATTTTTGCAGTCTGCATGTGGGAATGAGTCTGGTGGAACTGAATTCTCTTTTTTTTTCTTCCTGTTCATGCATGGACAACTTGGAGCAACAGATTGTTACTTACATCTGCTGAAGTGCTACAAAGAAAGACAATTTCGCAGGGCCACATTCAGTTCAAATCCCACATAGCAATGAGCAGCTAAAGCTGAACATTAAATGTCATAACCTCTGTGGAAACCTGAGTGAAGTAAAAAATCGATATGCCTCTGTGCTCACCAGAAAAATTAGCATGCAAAGGGAGCACCTTGTGTGTTTTCTTGAATAACACTGAACAATTACAGGAGGCTGCCAGGGTGACTAAGGGTGATCTATCAGAAATCTTTGTACACAGAAGATGGTTAATTACACCACATTTTCTAGTCTGTCTGACCCCTCCTCACTGCTTTATGCAGCAAAGAAGAAATTGCTACCCCTCTGAATTGTGTGTGAATTTACAGGCTCCTTTCGTACCAGCTGAAGTAGAGAGCCAGCAGTTTCACAAGGATTCAAGCTGTTAATGGCTAAAATTCTGGCAAACATTAAAGCTTCCTTAGGACTAAGCCTTGTTCTTGCTGAATTTAACACAGCCAGTTCTCACCCTTCCTGCCAGGGTCAGGAGGAAGGGCAGCTGGGATAAGTATCATGTGAAACTCTGGTTGGGAGCTGGGACACCTGTGGAGCCTGTTTGGCTCTGGCCTCTGTGTGTGTAAAGAAAGAAGAGCTGGAAGGGTCTGTGTTTTATGGATGTTCTCATTCACCTCTCCCACAGTCAAAAGGTGTGCAGTACTTTCAGGCTTGTGACACTAAAAGTGGAGTTTTTCAATATCATCCTCTCATAGAAAAAATATCTGTAACTCACCTGCTATTAAATAGTGTCTGAGTCTGCAGCTCCTCTGCTTTTACATCTGTAATTAACTATGGATATAACTGCCATTGTCAATAGGTTTCCATTTGGGAGACTACTTTTGATTTAAGTGTGTACAAGAAACTTCTTCCACTGAAAAGAGGGCAGTATTTGTTAACCAAAAAGCACACAGCCATTAGAACAAGACTTAAAAGTTTACATGAACATTTTAAACACTGCACATTCCCATTACCTTCCATCTATTTATTAATTCCAGCTTTAGCTGGTTCACTTTTCCCATCCCCTAAAGAATGCCAAGCTTGGTAAGACTTATTTCATTTCTAGAAATTATGTCTCCTCCAGCTGATATCTTTTTGCTTCCTCCTTTAAAATTAATTTCTTCCTCACCATACCTAGGTTTTATTTCTTTTGTGCTCCTACTCAAATTCCCTGGAGGCTGTGAACCTCCAGGTGAACCTCACCAAACTGGTTTGTTCTTCTCTCAGCAGGGGAGATGAAGGCTGTTTTTAAGAGGTTTTCTAGATTTTCTGCCTGGAAAGCAGTAACTTCAAGTTTGCAGAGTTCTCTATATAGTTAGATATGCAACATTCATAGAAACATATGTGGATGTAGCTGGGCATAGGCAAGACAGGCAGTATCCCAAGACTGTCAGCAATAGCAAAATGTATGGATTTAGCTCCAGCTGGCAGCAGAGCACCAGACAGCTTCTCACTCCTTTTGCCTTGGACTGGGGAGAGAGTTGGGAGGACAATAGTGAGAAAACTCGTGGGCTGAGGTAAAGACAGCTTAATAGGTAAAGCAAAAACTGCACACTCAAGCAAATAACAGAAGGAATTAATTCACTACTTCCCATGGGCAGGCAGGTGTTCAGCCATCTCCAGGGAACCCAGGCTTTATCATGGGAAATGCTTACTCGGGAAGGAAAATGCCATCACTCTGAATATCCCTATCCTCCCTCCTTCTTCCCACAGCTTTATATACTGAGCATGACATCATATTGCATGGGATATTCCTGGGGTCAGTTGGGGTCAGCTGTCCTGGCTGTGTCCCCTCCCAACATCTTGTATATCTCCAGCTCATTCACTGGTGGGGTGGGGTGAGAAGCAGAAAAGGCCTTGGCTCTGTGTAAACAGTGTGCAGCAACAACCAAAACATCTCTGTGACATCAACACTGTCTTCAGCAGAAATCCAAACCCCAGCCCCTTACCAGCTACTAGGAAGAAATTTAACTCCACTGTAGCCAAAATTAGCCCAAAAAGGACTGCCCTGCTCCCACCAGATGTCTATGACCTGACAGTTTATTGCAAAGGAGCAGAAAAACAGAATAGCTGCAGATAGTTTCAAGGGAGAAGTTCTGTGTTTGGGATGGCAAACTCTACTGAGACAGAGGGTATATGTCCTCTCCAGAAGCACCAGTTGCTGCCTTTACTCCACTCACACCTTTGAAAAGGGAGATTCAGCCACTTACCTATCCCACACCACAAGAAGTTCAGACATGGACAGCCCCCATCTCCTCATGCTTAGAGTAGTAAAACTCAGTTCTCTGTCTCTTCAATAATGAACACACACACTACACAGTGGCTGGCACTGGTCAGGCCTGCAGCAATATAAAATTTGTAAATGACTCTTCCAGATAAGCACAGAGGATTTTCCCCACACTGGTTAGTCCTCAAGACATACCACATGTTTCCACATAACCCCAGGCTTGAACATGAGTTATTTTTCTCTGAGAGCCACTTGGAACATAGGCATGCACTAATCTTCTGAGAGGAATCCTTAGCAAACAGAGGAATTCCTATTGTTTGTTTGGTTTTTAAGTAATGAATGAAAACTCAGTTTTGCTAGACCTGTAGCCAAATGCCTAGACAAGAGCATGCACTTCCAAACCCCACTAACACATAAGGGATTCACAGCTTATGTTTGTTTGAGTCTGCATATTTGAAGAGAACTTATAAACTCATTTAACTTACAAATTTTTGAGAGAAGCCTTGTCAAGGGCATATGAAATAGAAACACTGGCCTGATGGTGCTCAAGAATCACTGGCATCAGGCCTAACTCATTATTTTATGAAGGATCTGGCAGTCAATCAATGGGAAATTATCTGTGCTGTATTGACATAAATCATAATTGGTTTCCCTTGAATGCCATTCCAAATCCTTAACAGAATGAGTTACGTATGCTTTATACAAGTTTTCTTTCTTTATCAGTTCAGTTTAAATCCATCTTTGAATGCAGACGAACAGTGGCAGCCCCGGCAGAGCAATCCCTTGGGAGCACAAGAACTGCTATACCTAACCCAGCATCCTGCATCTAACAACAGATAGTATCTGATGCCTCAGAAGCCAGGCAAGTGAGAAAGAAAACACATCTGTTCAACCATGCATTGGGATTATAGGAAGCAGCAGTTTAAGAGACTTCAGTGTTTCTTCTCTAAATGTGAAACGTGGCTGCATCTCTTCTTTCCCTTTCTGCAACTTAGCATTTGCATGTATGTGCCTATCAATATAATATCGCATCCACATCCTCAAATTTTGCTCAGAAACTGATTTCTTGCTGAGCATGACCTTTCTTTTACAGCCTGGAGGATGAGCATGGCAAAGCAGCACTTTTTTTTGCCCTCTGGTTCTCAGCTGACAGTTTCTTCTGTGAGTGCAAGAGTTACTATGGGTCATGGTATCAAACTGTCCTTCCAATGCTGCTTGTGACACTCTGCCCAGCTGATCAAGTGTCTGAAGAGACCTAGCACAAAATTAAGGCAGCTTTGCCTTGAAGACTTGCCACCTTGCTGGCAATGCTCTTAGCAGTGGAGTTTCCTCCAAGAGCGCTGCTGACACAAGGACTGCCAGACTCTCCAAGTCTGTGCCACCTCTGATGATCGGTGTCAAATGAGGCCAACACCAGCCTATCTTTCTCTGCAGATTTGTTTTCTCCAGTTAAAGAAAACTGGAGAAGCAGTGCTGAGGGTTAATCTCCAAAGACCTGCTCACTCTCTGTTCTGGGACATAGAGAGGGAGAAAATGAGAGGAAAAGAAGGAAAAAGCAGTAGGAAAGGAAAAGGATGGGTATGGCAGGGTTTCACATTCACAGCTTTCTGGTGAATGGGAATGTTTTCCATCATGCTACAGCCAATGAACCAAACTCCATCATGCCAACTGGCCTCTGCCTTCCTTTGTGAAGCAAGTCCCAGGGCCTGGAGCAGAGCTTGCCTTGCAAAGCTGCTGCTGAAAGGGTCAACGGAGCTGCTGCGGTCACATCAAAGGAAGAGCAGCTTCAATGAGTTCATGGCAAGTGAGAGCAAACACAGGCTAATGAAATACTAACACTGCAGTAAATCTCTCCCCCTGATTGCTCTCTTTTTCCCCCTGGCTTTTGTTCCTATATTCATTATACATATTTTCCCATCACAGACCAGCAACTATTGTACTTTTAAATTCTTGGTGAGTTAATAACCCTTAAACCAGACAAACTGGCATTTAGAAACTTAACTTTTTTTTTTTTTTTTTCATCAAGCTGTTCTAAGTTGAAACACACATTCCAGGATGTACTTCCATCAGCCAAAATAAGCATACTTTGTATCTGTTCAGGCACGAGGCATACATCTTAGATGCACTTGTATTAACCCACTAACCAACACAGACCCAGGACTTAAAATGGCCTGTAATTTCTTGGCACTTGAACTGTGTACTTACAGTAATATCATAGGCTGACAGTTTGTTGATTAAAAGCAAGCCAAGTAAAGCACATGCAGATGTCAGTGCTTGATTTAAATGATTATTCACATACTCTCCTAAGTTAGATGGAAAAAACCCTGCATTTCTTTCTGCAGCATAACAACGTAATGCATACTCTGGAGTAATAAACAACAGGACTTTTTTCCCCTCTTTAGTAAAATTGTTCTTACTATACATCTGTATAATGCCTACATCAAGTTTTAAGTGATCTTCTGAATATCTTTCTCCAGTATTCTATTCCCTGGAGCTATTCTCAGCTTTAGAATGACATTCTTGTTTCAAAAGAAAACAAACAAACAGAATTGTTTTCAGATTGCAGTAAGTTAAAAATTAAATAGATTATTTTTCTTTTGTAGACCTCCAGAAAATTTTCAGGCCATATAAATGCACACTTTGTAATAATAAGACACAGTGGCCTTGAACAAATTAGCAAACCCTCTGATCCAACAGCATTTCATACAATAAAACCAGATATTTGAAAATATATTAATCTTGTCAATGTATGATAAGAATCACTTATGCTGCAATCAGATAACAAGATAAAAGATAATAGAAAAAGGTAAAGAAATACGGAAAAATATTGTATTTCATACCAAAAAATCCAGAGATCTCTTCCCCATGACTCTATGTGAACCTAAAATGCAGAAAAATCCCAAAATATTTAACTGTCCTTGGTAGGTATGAAATTATGTCATCTTATGAGACAGCAAAATTGTCTCAGAAAAGTTTCCAGGCACAAGGTGGGAGTGCAAAGAGGTATGAAGAGAAGAAAATGGATAAAGATAATAAAACCATGATGCATTATTGCAAAGTAGGCCTAGGGAAAAAAGGTATGTGAGCAGGTGAATGAGTGATCTGTTGTGATGATATATACTCCAAAGAACAGTTAGTAGTAGTTATCTCTCTCTTCCAGATATGCAATCAGACCAGATCTTCATTCCAAGATACTGAAACATTCCTAGGAAATATCTGAAATAATAACAATACAAGAAGCACTGTAAGCAGCAGTGGGAAGTGATACAATACAAAAACATGCTTTCAGCACCGTTGCCAAAACCTCCATTTTATATCAAAAGGTTAATAACATTTTCTTTGGTTTTTTAATAGCTACATAGACAGAGACATCCTCAGAATAATTTCATGCGCAGCTAACTTTGTCAAGAGGGTCTCAGAAGAATGTCTGAGAAGAAAAGGGATCTGTCTCACTCCAAGGAAAAACAGCATCTTGGGAAAAAAAGCTTGATAGCTGGGAACAAGTGAGAGAAGTAAGTGTAAGCAGTGCTGGCTTGGACGAGGGACAAGAGTAACAGAGGAAACAAGAGCAGAGGAAAACAACATCGTAGGAAGAACAAAAAAGGCAGAGAACAGACTGCAGTTCTGAACAGACAAAAATTTTGTATTAATACAAAAAGCATGAGGAGCTATCTGGCAGAGCTGGATGTCCTTAAACAAGAACAAAATTATGAGTCAACTAGAACAGGGACCTGGTGGGAATACGCACATGGCTGGAATACTTACCAGCTTATTCAGCCAGGGAAAGGCGGGGAAGATTTGCCACTGGTGAGTGGCAGAATGTGAAAAGATCTATAGAGATGCATATTGATAATAATGAGGAAAAAAGATGTTATCCTGGCAAATGTCAGCCATCAAACCAGGGGGATCAAGTGGAAGATACTTCCGTGAGATATTAGCAGAAAGCCCCCAAGGTACAGGGCTTTACAGTAAGGAGCTTGAAAGCTCCAAGCACCTCTTGGGAAAGAGGTGAGCAGGCTCTCCAGAAACTTCTCAAAGAGGAAGTTTGATGATTTTTTGATGCAGAAAACTGTGCAAGTAACCAGAAGGAAAGTAGGTCTGAATCTCAGCCTAGCCTGTAGGGAAAAGTTATTTGAAAATATCAGAGTGGAAGGTAAAAATAGGAGTGATCTGAGGAAATGAGAGTTAAAGAACCTCCACAAGTGAAAAAAGCAAAGACAAGATATTGAACTGCAAAGAGGAACTTGAAGACCTAATAAATAAGATCCCATGAGAAACAGAGAAAAGGAGTTCAGAATTGTTGACCCCTAAGGAGATAATAAAAGCAAAATTGTGAAATATTCTAGTCAGCTGGGGAGGAAATGTGTAGGAAATGTACCAGGAATGCAGTTTGATAAACCATGAGGATCTCTGCAAGAAGAAAGAGGTATACCAGAAGTGGAAATAAAGTTTGACTACTCAGAATTCCTACAGTAAGAGAGATCATTGTGTGAAAGGAGATATGACTCAAAACAAGTCATAGGGATGACAGAGCAATCCAGAAGTCCACTACAGCAGGTTAAACAGAGAAAGAGAGAGAGAGGGAGAGAGAGAGAGAGAGAAAGTTCAGAAAAAAGGACAGAGGAAGCTAAAAGGCTGAAATGCTTGGTATATTCCTTTGATTAGGTCTTCATTACATTCCACATGAAAAGAAAAGCTATCACACATGAGGAAAAATAATCTAGATTATTTAAGAGAGAGACAAGCCACTGAGCACTTTAGTTTGGGGTCCATTTTTCTATTTTTCCCAAATTGCGTGACCAAGTAGAATTCACCTTCGCTGCTGAAATATGGTGAGTAAGTATCAGAGTATTAGTGATTGCCTTCATAAAAGTTTGGTCTGGAAAACTGAAAAAGATCAAACTAGCCACCTGTTTCAAAAGCTGTAAACAAGAGAATGGAGACTTCAGTTAACATCAGCTCCCAGGAAATGCCAGAAAATTAGACAAACTATTTGTAAAAACAAAGACTCCAAAGAAGCAAGTAGGAGGCCAGGTTGGTCTGTCAAGCACATATCAATCTCAACCTGTACAATTTCCCTCTTCCACAGGGAACAGACTTTGTGGACAGAGGAAAACATGTCAAAAGTCTTCATTTCTTAAGGTTCTTGACATTGTCTCAAGTAATATAGCAAAGGAACTAGAGAAATTTGGTCCAGGTGAAACTACTAAAATGTGGGGAGGAAAGGTGGTCAGATGTGCAGAGGAAGGTTCATAGTCAAAAAGGGAGGCAGTGTCAATCAGCACTTCACCACAGATATATCCTGAGCTCACACTACTCTTTATTAATGGCCTGGTAACAGTGCAGAAGGTATGGTTACTACATTTTCATATGACACAGTAAATTAGAAAATTAGGTAAGAATTCAAAAAGATCTTAGAAAACTGAAAAAATATTCTGTAGAAATAGTCACTTGGCATCAAATCTTCAGGAAAGGAACTCTGAAACCTATAGACAATCAAAGGCTGAACAATATTTACCAATCTCATATTGTTGCAAAAAGTGTAAATCATTGTGCTGGCACATGCAAACAGAAATATTTTGTATGAGAGACACAGAAAGTTTCTTCCACACAATTTTCTAAAATTCTTTGTCCCAAGAAGGTATTCTTTAAGTAATATTAGTTCAGTGACCTAAAAGCATATCTAAATCCTCTTTACAAGAATAATGATACATCAAATGAATTATTCCTGTACTGAATACCAATGTGAATTCATGCTGGCAAGAATACAGAGATGCTATCAAAGTCTGTAACATGAATACTGTCTATCTCTGTCATGCACAGACTTAGCATTTGGAAAGATATACAAAACTCAGACATCAACTGATCACCAGGAGAAGGCAGCAAGATTAAAATCAATTAACAATAAAGCAAAGGCAAGTCCTCTCTATCATCTTCTATCTTCTCATTTTGTTACTGCTGCCTTTTACAAAGCCAGTGACAAAAAATTAATTGCAATTTATATCTATATTTATAGTCATATTTTGATCATCATGCACTGTCACATTTTAAACCACAGAACACAATTTTTTGTTTTAATTTCTTGGTTTTCCTTTCTTGAAGATGAAAGCAAGTATTTTGTAGAAAAGTAGAGAAAATCCCTTATCACTGTATTATTAACTGAAAGCCACTATTTTTTTTTTCTCCAGCCAGGCTGAGATGGCTTCCAGGTCACCCAGCTGCCAAGCTGTAACAATGAGAAATAAATCACCCATCTGCTTTGTTATGGTTTTCCCAGCAATGTTAGACTCTTCTCTGTTGGATTTCAGAACCAGAAACAACCATAATGGTCCCTCAAAAAATCCACAGGCTTGGATGAGTTTTGTGAAGGCTTCACACTCTTTATTGGCATAAGAGACTTTGTTCAAACCTCCAGCTCTGGCAAACACCTTATGGACCCACAAGTCACACAAAGATGATTGGAACATCTTCTCCAGTGTCTGTACTGGATGTTTCTACATTAACGAGGGCTCAGCTCCTCAATATAAATATTAAAATAATGAGACGCAATACAACAAATACTCATAAAGACAATTATAGGTTTTTATTTTATTAGACACTGATCCCAAGGAAGAGGGAATAGAGGTGCCTTTGGGACAATGCCCATATACAGCTATCTCAAATAAGCAAGACCATAGCTGAGAAGGGTTGACAGTAGGCTGCCATCACTAACCACATGCAGTTGGCATGGTAACACTTTCTTATCTTTTTTCCTATAGATCTGCATCATTCCCAATACTATGTAGCATGGCAATTCTGGGTTACTGATGAGAACACAGGAATTATTATATAATCTCTAAAAGCATTTGCTGAATTTTGTTAAATAAACTGACCTAGCATTCTGCATAAATGCAGTAAGAAAAAATGTGTTATTTTTAAGGTTACTTACAGCACATTGTTATATAACATATAGAGCTCCCTAAAGTTTTTAAACATTTAGAAAAAATGCAATTTGGCATAAATATGTTGTAAATAATGTCTATCCATATACTCAATTAATAACTCCTAATAAACACGTCATAGGTAATTTTAAAAGGCCTTTTGAAACATCAAATTATTCTGCTGCGAATAATGAAATATTGGTTTGCAATATTTTAAATAAGTGTGTGACTGATGAGCTGAATTCAAATCCTTGAAATCAGTTTACCTCAACTTAATTTTATGTTGAAATATTTTCTGAAGCAGATAAATCTACCTTGTAACCCCTGTATTTTACTCACTCAAATTGTTCGCATTTTAATGTTGCTTGTATACTCAACAAAACTCCCTCTTTAAGTTGTCATCTGTTCTGCTACAAATGGAAGCCTTCATTTTCACCAACGCCTTGAAGAATATAAAACTACTATAAGACCACCTGGAATAAAATAATTACATCCCAGTCATCTCACAAACTAAAGTAAACTGTTATCCAAACCATCTCAGGTTAGCTGCATCTGCTAAACTAAATTTGTGAGTTTAGATACTGAGTACATTGAAATAGTTTCAATAGTTTCTACTTCTCCCTCCTTCCCTTCCTATTTCTTTAGCTCTTCTCACCCTTCCTGTAATTGTTAATAGCATTCCTTTGGTTGTTCCTATGGCCAAACTCAGTTAAACCTATATGGTTGTTTTAAGCATTCCCTCGGATAGCAGATTTTGGTATCCTTTTAACAATCTGAAGTCTGGATTTTTCGACTTTGATAATGCTGAGATTTGTGATAAGGATGATATCCCCCTTGAGCTTTTAAAAGTACTGCTATATTCCCAGCTTCAAGACCCAATTTAATGGGTCCTTTTAGGCTTATCGTATAGCACCCCATAGAGTTTTAGGGAGCTACCAAGGCAGATCTGCCACAATGACTTCCTTGGAAATTTTGCACCAAATATATCATAATTATAAGGTCCAAGAAAGTGAAGCAATGGGTTATAAGTTATCACTGAAGCAATGAGATTGTTCAGCCAAATTTACCCAGCTATTTATGTAGAATAAGTATCATGGCTGTTTGCTACTGGTAAGAGTTTGACTAACAGGGGAGTAGTGCCTTGGATCCAGGATCCAGGATGGATAGAGGATAGCTGAAAGCCAATAGGCAGCTGTTGGAGAGGTACAAAGAGGCTGAAGTAACCAGGGAGAGATGGAATGGGAGGTAGGACAGCTGTGGAAGGCAACAGCAGCTGAAGCCCCTGAAGGTGTGGGGGAACCAAATCGTGACGCTAAGAAGTAGCTGAGAAGGCAGCCAGAAGAATGATGGAGTGGTGTGATGTGACCTCCAAGTTCAAGGAAACTTTATTCCTTCAGAAATGTCCATCAAAGCAACTTCTAATGAGATCTGTCACATGTTAGTAACCTGCCATATGTGCTCTCCAAATACAGATAACAATGAGATAGAGAGATGAACAATGAAATACAGAGACCATGGGCTTCTTTGAGTATAAAGCCTGTTACTGGTATAAACCCTAATAAATGCTACTAGTAACTGCATTATGGACTCAACAGCTTACATCATTCACTCAGTAGAACATATGAAAAAAAAAATATTATCTTTAATGCTTCAGAAATGCATCCAAGTGGCACTCTCATGGTAGCTCCTAGCCAGGGCAAGGAGGAAATTACCACTATTAAGCATCCAATTGATGTCCAATTCCAGATAGAGCCATCAGTCCCCAGGATATGTGTACAAACCTCATGTAAGACTGTCCAAAAAAGGGTATCACTGCAGACTCCAGCTGTCTAGGGATGTTGCCTGGGGCTAGGATTGCTGCTGTGGGCAGTGGAGACCAGGGCTGACATCTGGCAGCCAGGATATGCTTTGACTGGATTAAACACAGAACATAATAAGGTACCTGTTGGCTAAGTTTAAATCAAACTGCATTTTTCTCCTTTTTTACTTGGTTCCAGTCTTTCTTATCCCTAAATATTTTAGAGATATCCTTAAAGATTTTAAGACTCTGATTTAAGTGTGTCTGGCACTAGTGGAAAAGGATGAACCGGAACAAAACTGTCCCACAGCAAGTGCTCAGGCTGCAGGGTGGCAGTAAAGCAATTCAAGCTGCATGTGTGGGCAGCTCTGAGAAGTGCCAGAGAAATAAGGAAACAGAGCAAGGAAAAATAGCATCTGGGGACAGTTTCAGAGCAGCAAAGCAGCTCTGCACAGGCTGCCAGAGCCCTGCCTGTAGCCAGGGTGGACAAACCGGTCTTCCCACAAGGAGTAGCAGACTGAGATCACTGCCGCTGTTGGGACTGAGACACTGGGAAGGTGTTCTCAAAACCGTGTTTCACACTGGTGGACATGCTTAGAATCCAAGATTTGAGGGACAGAGACCTCAGAGCAGCAAGGCAGGAGTGAGTTCCAGCTGACTTCTGGCAAAGGAGATCCTTCTGGCACAGAAAGTGAAGCTGGCCCAGCTCTGTTTGGAGACCAGCAGAGGGGAGGGAGGTAGGGAAGAGTGGGAGACCACATGTTCCCTCCAGGGAGGAAAGTGCAAATATTTTGGGTAAGGGACTAGGAACTCTGTTTCTCCCAAAAGCTGTAAAATTGAGTTTGCTTATATGATATGCTGGGACAGAAAAATATAGGTGGTTTACTTAGAACCTTCCCAACAGTTGATAACATTATAGACTAGTATGTAAACCTAATGAAAGCCCAAGGTGGACTGAGTTTTCATGGAAAATGGTCCACACAGAGCACCAAGAGGTGTTTGTGCCAATAATTCTGATGACTGCATAGGTAGAGACATAAATCACTTCATGCTTTTGCACCTGTCGCAGAGACATGCAGTTTCAATAGTCCATGAGGACATTCAAAGACATGAGTTATTAATAAATTTATTTCAACCAGTATATACACAGAATAAAAAATTATATATATTTACTGTGCATATAATTTTTGATACATCCCAATTTCCATTGATATGGAGTTGGACATCACTAGCCTTGGCTGGATTTCTCTTTCTACAGTCAAAATAAAGTATTTCCAGTATTATCATTATGCCTATCTTCTGCCTCCTCCATTGCACAGTTGAGACCTGGTCCAGGATTTATCATTCAAAAGCCCAAACATTTGTGCTAAGGGTCACCACTGGAACTCCAGGATAGGCTTATAGTACGAATCAAAGGTTGCTTCATACTTATGGAAGTTGGAGAGTATGAACCTGCTCCTTGGAGCAAGCCAGCAATGTCTAAAAGAACCAGAATCAACAGCATCCTTGTACAGCCTCTATCTAAAAACTGGTTTGCTGCTTTCCATGCTGGAGAGCTGGTCAGATAAGAAAACAAAGAAAAAAAAAATTTAAAATTTTACTTTAAACATCCATCCCTTCTTCCCAAAAAATACTTGCTATACAGCTTTGAGCCCATAAGAGCACAGCCTGCATTGTCTGCAAGCAAACACAAAAAGTGATGTTGTTTAATACAAAAGCCATCTTGTAAACATTCCATACTACTTAGTAAATTTTTCTGCATTTTATGGCATTCTTCTATGGGCAGAGACCTCTAAGCTATCTTAGAGTATCCAAATCTGAATAAAATGTAGAAGAAAGTCATTTTGTGGAGCTGCTAGTCCAGCCAATGGCAAAAGAAAATGTCACAGCATCTTGCTTGTTCCAGCCTCACCAGTAGCAAACAAAACTTAACATCCCGTGTTTGATTAAGCACAGAACCTTTGACAAAGTTACTTCTTACTCATGGAAGAGCCTCCCAGGAAGTCTGTCCAACCCTTTTAGGGGAGGCACTGGGTGAATACTCAGGACTCCAGTTTCATTTTGAAGCTCTGCAATAGGCTGGGATGATGGGAGCTGGTCATTCTGGTTGTGTCCATCTGGTCGAGATGCCGGCAGCTGCCCACTGACTTTACCCGTGTGTGGCTTCCTAAATACAGGCTCCATCAGCACTTACATGGACTCCTTTTGGCCTCATGTTCTGTAATGTTTCAGATCTCCATCAGCACTAGACCTTCCCCAAGTCCATCTTCTCTACCTCTTGCCTGTTCTTAAGTTTGGGCTGGAGTACTGGGACCATCTCCTGTAGTACCTGGGCTTCCCAGCAAACACAGTGGAGTACTGGTCCTGTTTGAAGAATCAAACCCAAAAGTTGCTGTGTTTTTTTTCTTCTTAGTTTTTCTTCTATGCTATCCTTTCTTTGCCATTGTGTCATGGGTTTCTGGGGTTTTTTTGGGGTTTTTTTTCCCCTTATGTCACCTCTGTTCTGTCTGGAAATATGTTAAGAGCCTGGAGCAAAGCTAGAAATGTAAGAGCTGACTTTTAGCCATTTGAGGTTCTGGCCATGAGCAGCCAGGGACTGCTGACAACACATCCACTGGCCAGAGGAGTAAATTCTCTTTGGTTTCTCAGAGATCTCTTTTTCAGAGCTCTCCTTGGTCCCTGCTGAAGCTCTTGTAGAAAGTATAATGGATGGGAAAGGAAAAAACAAAACAGTTGTTTTCATCAGTCACTGATACACCAGGGAACTCCTCCTAAGATTTCTGCAACTAAACACATTAATAGTTGCTGTAGCTAGGGTTAGTTGAAAATGGCTTAAGTCAAAGCAACAGATGAGGCTTGGTACAAGAATTAGAAACCAATGCTCCAGAAGTTTCAAATCTGAGTGTGAATTTCTGCTGTTCCTGTATTTCAGGAGAATTATCTCTGATGTCAAGAGGCCCAGCTGTAGAGCTGAAGAATGAAAGGCTGTCTCCACACCACAGCCCCTCTGTCATTTTTCTGTGTTTAGGCACGCAGTAGGCTGTGCCTCAGCAAGGTCTCTAATCCGTGCCAAAAAGGAACCAGCAAGACGACTGATGCTCTGTTTCAGCACCACATTTTTCTGTCTGCTTGTTTTGAACTCTTTTAGAGTAATAAGCAAGATGAATGCTAAGATTATTACTAATAATCTATAAATAATAATCTATAAATATTGGTGAAGTGATAACATTTTCCACTTGGTGGCAGATATTCCTTTTAAAAATAAGCACTAAGCTCAAAGACACATTTAATGCCATTTTTTTGTTAGGAAAAGTGCTGTGGTGCCTGATGAGCACTGAACCTGTGGACACAGGGCTGAGCTGCAGAGTTTTGGGGCAAGGACTTACCCTGAAAGCCAGGTATGTGGCAGGCAGTCATGCATGGACACATTTCCTCATGTACTTCTGAGCCCACCCATCCCCACAAGTGTCCTCTAAGGCAGACAGAAGATATTGGCTTTACCCCTCCAGGAGTCCATGGCACCCCATGAAAGCCATGGGCCTTGAAGGATGTTAAAGCATGCAGTTTTTGGATGTGTCAGCTGTGGAACTGAGAGGAGATGTTCCTTCTGCTCCTGCTTTCTCTCACTTAAGAGGCAATTCTTCCCCATTCTCTCATGCACTGCTGTGCAGAGCACCCAATAAGGACATTTAATGCAAGGACACTATTTCTAGTTCAGGGCATGTGGAATACAAGCTGCTGGGAGCTGGAGAGAGGTCTAGGGAAGTACTGTCTGGCCCTTGCTTCATGTCCTCTCCAAGGCATCCACTGTCATTCCTCTAGGAAACTAAGCACTGGACTAGCTAAACTGTTACCCTGCCCCAGGAGAACCAACTTTTTTCCTTTTTCTTCTAAGATCCCAGCACGGTGGGAAGGCAGAGGACAAATTTTATCCTGGTAGCTAACAATGAACATCTCAGAATCACGTGAATCCCATCTACCTGCAGGTAGGACTGTTGTACATTCAATCAGTTTGCTGACTAAAAACAAGGTCATTATTCTAGCTGGCAAGCAATTAATCAATTAAGCAATTAAGTTCATGAATGTCATTGCATTTTTCATGAAAACTTTTCTTTAAAAAATACCACAAAATATTTAGGGTCTTACTCTTCCTTCAATATTCAGCATGATCCTTAAAATACAGCCTTTTTTTCTGGTGGGAGTCAATGCTTGTCTTCAAAACAAGGCCACTGCCAATTCAGTGTTCAGAGAATACTTCTCTATTGCTGTTCTGAGAATGCTTCTTGAAGTAATACTATGTAAGCTGGGGAAAAAAAAGCAAACATTGCGATGAGACCTCTCTCAGCTCTGTCACATAGAGCTGTGGTCTGTCGTGTCCTTTCTGCAACAGGACCCCTCGTTTTCTAGGCAATGCCTTCATTTCTAA
Source organism: Dicaeum eximium (assembly GCA_013396995.1). Classification (NCBI taxonomy): domain Eukaryota; kingdom Metazoa; phylum Chordata; class Aves; order Passeriformes; family Dicaeidae; genus Dicaeum; species Dicaeum eximium. The sequence goes on along the minus strand of VWZP01008288.1, from coordinate 590,747 downwards.
CATAGCTGCATACATATTCTTTGAAGAAAGAAAAGGTATCTTGAGGCCATGACATCTACTTCTGTAGCTGAGATTTATTTTGAACTGTGCTTAACAAGAACATGTAGCAATGCATCCTCCCTTAGCACAAAACAACACTCTCAAAGTTCCCTTCTCTTGCCACTGAATAGGAAGCTGAGTGCTTCTGTCTAATTATTCTGACCTTTCCACTCTCAGGATTTCACTGAGACTATTCAAGGAGCAGAGAAAGAGGCTCTGTTTTTGCCTCAGTAATGTGTTGCTTGGTGGGATCATAGCCATCTGACACTGCACTGTCTCTCTTCAGCATTCACTTCCTCTGGAGCCTCTTAGTTGATACCAAAAAAAAACCCAAAAAACCCCCCAAAAAACAAAAAAACACGAAAAACAAAACAGCAGGGGAATATAAACCATTCCCATCAATCCAGCATCTCTCCTGTGTAAGTGTGGCTCTTTGCCATTGAATTTTAATGCCAATGAATCCCATCCCAGAAAGGGCATGGGCCACTGCTTAGTGATGCTAATGAAACCTCCCTCCCTCTCTATTACAGCCATATCTGCTTCAAGCACTGATGGTGGAAGGAAGATGGCTTTCTCTCAGCTAGAGGGTCATATTTGACATGGACAAGCAATAGGTCCCACGGGGTCTGTTGGGAGGACCAGGTGCCAGAAATTTCCTAGCGCTGCCTCAAAACCAAAATTACATTTATTTCCACTTTCCAGATAATTGGCATGATGCTGACTTTGTGCTAAGTCAACCACATCATGTCTCTACATAGGGAATTTTGTGAGGGCTTGCAGTTAGAGTCTCACATTTTCTATCTCATTACTTTGTCTCTTGCTCATTCTGACCTTCTCACAGGGCTTATTTCCCCCTTCTTGTTCACTTTTCCGTGTCCCCCTCTCTGCTGCTTATGACAATGACAAGGTACAGGAGTGGCTATCTAAATTTCCTTTTCTTCTTTACTAATTACTTTTCTACTCCCAGAGGAAAGATTTTAAAGGTAGGTACCATACTAATTGGATATGAAATTTTACTCAGAATATCCCCTCTCAGATGCTTTGGTATCTTGTATTGCCTGGGACTAGGCTGGTTGTTATCATATAGAAAAACAGTTACAAATGAAAAATCAGAGATGAAAGATCAGAAATGCGGAAAATGACAAGTAAGTAATTAGAACAGTTTAGCCCACTTATCTGGTCTTTATTATTTATCTGCTGACATTTTTGTACAGCACTGGAAAACTCCCTCTTCCAGCCAGGTGGACTAGTGAATACCCATACCATCTGCTTAAATGTCTCATTTGCAGTATGCCATCTATATGACCTTCAGTTTTCAAATCATTTTCTAACCCATCAATCTGTGCATCTGGCACAATATCCTCTCTGTGTACCTGATAACTGGTTAGCACATTTTAACCTCTCTCATTGCAGACAACAAATATTTTCTATGCTCATCACAGCTTCCTTCCTTCCCATGCCTTCGCTATTGCATGAGGACAACATACTGAATTTGTCAGGATCAGAGTCAGTTCCATTTGACATTTTTCAAGAATCCATTTGCCCTCAGAACTCAGATTTTTGATATATTTTGGCTGGTTTTACCTGTCCTGCAGACTCTGTGAAAAAATACCAATTCTGCATTTTAAACTGGAAAAACTGTGCAACTCAGCACAGAAACTGAGACTACAAAAAGCGTGTCAGACAAAATGCCATGGACTGAGAGCATTATTCATGCAGGTGCTCACAACATGGTATTCTTCATAAAAATAGTATCCGGTGCTGTGCTGTCGTCACCAGAATTGTCCTGAAGAATGAACAAAATCAAACAGCTTGCTACGTGCTCCAGATGGGGTTAAGTGAATGTCTGCCCCTTAGAGCATCTTCTGAAAAGTTTATATGTCATGTCCTTCAGCTGCCTGGCCATCAGTGATTTTTCAAACACATTCACTGCTTCCTGCCTTGCTCCCAGGCAGTCAGATGCTGCTGATGCGGCAGTACCAGGAATGTGACTTATGTTAGTAGGGAAAATGCTCACCCAGCACACATTCAACATGTGTTGCAGGGAAAACACAAGCCCAAACAGACAGCCAGAGCCAAAATATGCCTCCTAGAGTGCAGAGTGAAGCACAGAAGCTCTCAGAAAAGTTTTGTGCTGAAGGAAATAGGTCATCAGGAGCAGAAATGGAGGGAAATGAAGTTTGCTCTCTTCTGTGGGGGCAGTAAGGAAACTGTTCATATCTTACAGACTAACCTAGGACACTGGGTAAAGGAGTTAATACTCCTTTTGTTTAAACTGGAAAGCATGGCTCATATTTCCAGTGGTCCTGTTAGCTTTTGGCATGAAACAGATCAAGACAGTCAGTGTGAACGTGTCTTAGAGATGCCAAAATGATCATTGGTGGGTCAAACATAGGCATGCTTCCCTCATCAAAAGAAAGAAAGATGACCCTGAAGACCATTTCCCTGCAAATCAAGATAACAGCTGGTAACTGGCATCAGAGCATTTCTTCTGTCACCTCTGATGCCTTGCTTAAGCATTGCTAAGTCTGCTAGGACTAAAGTAAACATTTTCTAGTCTCAGCTAAATGCTGGCAAACAGGACTTGACACTGTGAGTGGAACTGGCCAGGAATTTTCTGGCTGGTTCCTTTACTGGGAGCTACGAATTTGTAAAAACTGACACTTTAGTCCAAAGAATGTTTCTAAGTTAAGAGACAAAGCGGTGTTTGCCCCACAGTGATATGAGGATAGTAAGCAGGATATCTTATCCTTGCTTTATCTTACTCAGATCACAGATTTTGATCTGGGTCTGCTTGGTGAGAGCCTGGTCCATGACTGCAGGGGTCAGTCTGACATCAGCACCTCATGGGCTTCTACTTGATGCCTGTGCAACTGCTGATGACAACAGTTGATGTAAGAAGAAAGACAGATTTTCTATAATTAAGGTGCATATCCTGGATGAAAGAAAAGAGCAGAGCTTTCTTCCTCCAACCTGCTGTAACTACACCTATCTCTAATTCACTAGACTTTCTAGAGGAAAGTATTCAGTTTCATCCAGATGTAAGAAAGGAGGGATGCTGAAATCTGAGCAGAGTTTGAGCACAGCCCTCAGCACATGTGACTCCCTGTGCTGGTCAGTGCCAGCCAGCTGAAACCCACCAGTGGTAACTTCACTCATTCCTTCTGCATTTTACTGGTGTAACTCCCACCTTTCATGAAATATCCTCTCTGTTCTCTTAAGCCTTGAAGATTTTAGCAACCTGCTGTCATCTATGAAACCAAGATCAAAGGCAACAAAAATGCCTGTCTAATCTTGAATGTAATCCTCCTTACATGCATTTGTTCCTGAGCTGTGGGTCGGTGCCAGCAGTCTTTCTATCCCCATCTTTGAGCTCAGGGATTAAGACACTGGGGTCACTCACACTGCTGCCTCCATAGATCTGACAATTTTCCAGCTGTCCAGTTTTGCTGCTATTCATGGTGTATAGTACATAAAGGCATGAGCAGAGTTTGTGATTAGTCCCACAGCATATGACAAAGCTATCAGAAACTGGCCTGGCATCATACTTGTCATACTGCTTTTCAAAATGAGAGTTCCTATCATTAAACAGCCACTGACCCCTTGGCAGCAGGGCCAGACAGGTGGGACACTGCAAACAGCTTCCCCTATAAATGCCAACACACTGTCCTTATCTGACACTGTACAGCTACAGGTGATAAAATCGGTTTGACAAAAGTGGAAGCTGGGAAGCCTGCACCGCTAGACCTGTAGGAAGCTGGAAAAATAAATAAATGCATCACTTTATTTTTTTTCTTCCAGATGGATCTTCTTTTAGCTTTCATTCATGCTGTATTTCTTAGATCTGTGTGAATTTGTTAGCAGTGAGACAGCACATCCAGCACAGACCACAGATCTTCCCCTTTGTGCATCCTTTCAAAGCCTGGCCCAGCTCTTCCTTCCTTGACAGGGGATTTAACATCACCCTTTTAATATTCCCAAGATTTTCTTGGGCTTAAGTATTCCAAATATTATGTAGTTCTAATTATTCCGGTAAGACTGCAAAATCTCAAGTGCTTTCATTCCCCTAAAAGCTGGCAAAGGATGTGTAAGTTCTCTGTGGATTTGTTTCACTTACTACACAATTTGTTTTCTTGTTCTCTCGCACTTGCCAGTGCAAAACCAAAATCTGCAAACTTCTCTTTAAACCACCCTGTGCCAAATTTTCCAGGAAGTAATCTGTAGTATCGAGTCCCACAAGGGGCAGTTGTTCCCACTGCAAACATCTGCACTGACAACAGCAAAAGGAGAGATGATTAAAAGCTATGCAGCCCCTATATTCTTTGCATCTATGTGGCTATAAACTATTTAGTAAGCAAATTTCAAAATTTCATCTGTGATTTTTAATTTCACCTATGATTGCATTTGTTGCATATAGGAATTATTTTATCCGCTGCCTTAAATAAATAATTTACCATTTTTATCTAAGATTTTTATCTAAGATTACATTGAATTCAACACATTGATGCTACCTAGCTATAGCGCATTTAAGATAATTATTCTAAATTTAAATTATAATCTTTTCTTAAGCTTTTACAGAGAAAGAGTTGATTAGCTTAAAGTGTGTATCTCTTAGGTAAGTAATGTTAGTCATTGTTCATTGTGAGAAACATAGCCACATATTTACTGTAATACAGATTTCTGTTGATTAGTTATGAAAAACAATAGCAGTTTTTCTTCCCTGGAGTTAAGAGAAAGACTCCTATTTAAAAGAAGGACTCTTGAGAAAACAAATTTCATTTCAAAGGTTATTAGCAAAAAGAAGCCTTTGTTTTAATCTTAATGGAATCATTCTCTTCGGATGACACAAATATCCATAAAGCACCATTATTTCATTGGGGTTTTACAAAAACAAAAACAACTTTCTTTTCCCTTGACACAAAACAAGATTAGCCGGGGTGGGTTTTTTTCTGCGTTGAGTAATACGATAATGGCTAGGATGTTTGTCTCCGGCCGCGGCAGGAGCACGCAGGGAGCAGGGATGAAGACATAAAAGATTTCCTCTGCAGAGCCGCGGAAGGGCAGGACGCGGTGGAGCGTTCTCCTCCCGCACCGCCGGGGCTCGCCCAGCATCCCCCGAGCCTGCCGGGCACAGCTGGCTCCCAGAGCCGGGCAGCTTCGCCCCTGCACGCTCGCAGCGCAGTCACGGCCAGGGAGGGAGCCAAGAGGAAGCTGGGCTGGGGTCTCGTATTCCCCGGGCCGGCCCACAGAGCCCATCTGGTCCCAGAGAGCGGAGCCGCCGCTCCCCGCGCCGGGCAGGGTGCGGGCTGCGCTGCGCTCCGCAGCTGCGGGGGAGGCTGTGCTTCCTAAGCCAGAAACTGCCCAGGGCTCTGTGCTTACATCACTGCAGCTGTGAGGTCCCCCAAATGCAGCCCAGCTGCTAAAAGCCCAAATGAGCTCCAAACAGTGTGAACTGAACTGTCCTCCTACATCTGCATCCTCAATCCCATCCAATAAAATGTCCACTAGTAACAAAATAGAATGAGGCTGTAAGATGCAGAGCGTATGCTATAGCATTACTGCAGTGGTCTGTCCAAATATTCCATATCCTTTATGGGAGAGGAGCTATCCCAGCCCCTGGCTAGGCTCTGGAGAGGACCCCTCATCTTCACAGAGGGTAAAGTGACCAAACTGCAAAATATTTGCCTGATTTTTACCAACTCTCATATGAGAAAAATCTCCAAAAATAATTAGGCCAAGATGAGTAACTGAGTTTACTTAATTTGTTTACAAATCCTTTCTGTTAATAAAAAAAATAGAGAAAAGTAATGGTTAAGGGTTTCTTCAAACAAATACTTTGAGTTCTTAAGACTTGAATATGTGTTCTTTAGTCAGAGGGCAAGCCCTTGGAAAATACAGAAAAAGTCCAAGTGCTGAAAAAAATACTCTGTCCCATGTTAATAAATTATCTATAAAAGCAAGAGGCCTAACTAAAAAACATTGCAAAGCTGGGGAGGATCAAAATTTGCTCATACCCTGTAGCATGAATCTAGAATCTGGCTGTACCTAATAAAAATCTCCTCCTTAGTACATATTGCTCTAGGAGAGTTTTTGATTCCTAAGTTCAGGGAGATTTTTCTTTCTTTGAAAGCATCTACAGTGAAAAAAAAAGACACCATCAAAAATCTTTTAGAGCACAGAAAAAAAGAGATTATTGTGATTGTAGCAGATATCTGCTGGAAATTCTGCTCCAGTTATCATAACCTGAATGTGTACTCAAATTAAATTACCAAGAAAGTCCAACAAGCAGAGCAAGGTTTGTTTTCTTCACGGTTCATTGTGAGCTTAGGTACCTTGTACTTCCTCAAGGCAGAGCCAGTGCCACATTTGAGAAACATGTCATGCTCCAGATTTATTTGTATTCACAAGAAGAGGATTCTGTAGCAGAGTTTGATAAACAGTTTTTAAACAGCAAATGTTACTGATAAAAAACAAGAGGGAGGGTATCTTTCAAGACAAAGGTTTTCTTTGGGAACAACTGAAAGGAGGGCGTGTAGAAAGCCTCGTACCTCCTGGAGCCCTCCTGGAAGTAAGTAGCACTCTAAATAAAGGCATTATCAAAGGAGTCCTGAGAATCTCAGGAAATTAGCTGTGCTACCTTAACCACATTTCTATTCAAATCCATATTAACATGGGCATCAGATTCGTGCCACACTTTCATGATTTTGAGGTCATAGCACAGACGTGTGACAATCATTTGCATTGTATGCTTTGGAAAATAGTGCTCAATATAATAAATCTATTTTCAGAATGTGCAAGAAAGAAGGGTTTCCTTTCTAAATAAAGAAACCATTTTCAGGAAATGCAGAGTTTCTATCAACATGTTAGAAAATCATTTTGATAAAGCATTTGCAAAATATTAGAAATTATAGATAGTACATTAATTAAAATTTCATAATAACAATAAAAGTATTTGCTTTTAATAGGCACTTTCCCCCTTCAAAAGGGTATTTTTTTACCAGTGAACTGCTGATGTTTTGATCAGCAGGAATAAGAGGAAAAAAAATTGTAAGTAAATGTTTTTAAATGGACAACTAGCTAAATATGCAAATAATCTATGCAACATTAATTTCCTATTATTTCCTAAGGAAGAAAATACGGAACTGTTCCATCAGATTCTTCAACAAGTCCTAAAGGGTTGTTGAAAAACGACCCATCTATTCCTACATCTGCTTAATTAATGGAAGTGAATGTGTCAAATATCCATCCTGGTAATTGATTAAGAAATTATCTACAAGCAGCTTTGGATAGATGTAGGCAAACAGAATTTCTCAGTATCACTATGCAGAATATCCTGCACCTACATCAAGGCATAGCTGAAAAAGTTGAGGTAAAGCGAATGGGCTACAAAAATATGTACAGCTTTAAATTTTCTTGTAGCAGACCAAAGCAGCATTACCATAATAGTTACATCTATCATATATCCTGTCACATAATTTCTGGCTCTCCCACTCCAGTTTTGCCAATCTGAATGCATATTTCTCTCTTTTTTACTGGTGTATCTGTAAAGCTTCAGGCGAATTTCCCTCACTGATTCCTTTTGCACACACTCCCTGAATCAAGAAAGATGCTTCTTATCTCCTTCTTCAAATTCCTCCTCATGACACATATATTCTGGGATGCTGACAAGGAATGAAAACCTGTTGCAGCTGTGGCGAGCAAAATTCACCTAGGAGCCACTTTGAAAAATGCCTTTTTTTGAAACAATGTTAGTTGACAAAGACATGTATGATTATGTTGCCCATGCCTAAATTGTTTCCTCCACTTAATTGTCATATCCTGGCCTCTTTTGCTGATCTCTCTTTTGATAAAGCATAATTTTTACAGATAAGGAGAGCAGAAGACGAAGGAAACATGGCAGATGGGCTTTGATAAGAACATTGACCTAGAGCGAATGAAACACTATCATTGAAGGAAGTCACTCTTTACAGTAATACAGAGATTGTATGGGACATTCTTCTGCCATCAGATATGCAGTTTTAAAACAGCTAAAAGCCTTTTCAGAGCTGAAGTCTGGTTGAAGAACAGAGAAGAAAATGAAAAAAAAAATGGACTTGATGAAGCAATTAGTGTCAGTATTTACCATATGAGGAGCTTCCATTGTGGGTGTTAAACTCACAAAAGGGTTGGGAAGATGAATGCATCTGGTTCTGTGGTATTGTCACCTCTTGGGAATAGGAGGAGACAGTAACTGATGTCTAGACACGTCTGGTGCCCAGACTTTGAGATGGTCTTGCAAGGAAACCAGCTGAGGCATGCAAGATACCCAGTCCTGAAGGGATGGATCAACAGCTGAAGGCCACAGCTATTTATTTGCACTTCTCTGAGGTGCTTCCTTGCTCCTCAAGGACCCTGGTGAGTAATGTGGCCCCAGCACTCCATGGGGCCCTTTCACAGAGAATCAGCTCAAGATATTTTGCCATTTCCAACAAATTTGTAGATGTGTGGGGCCTTTGGTGTGAACCTTCCTCTTTTTTACAAGAATAGAGGACAGGCTGCAAGATCTGGCCAGAGCTCTGACCTGTTTAGAAAGGCTTATCCAAGTCTTGGCTGTACTGCCCTCCCCTGTCTTTCCTCTCTATCATCTGTCCTTCCCTCTAATCTGAGCAATTACAGATTCAAAAGATTGAAATATGAACTTTGACCATAGCAGCCAGAGGGTCTTCAAACATGAATTGAAAAGCAGGATACTGCCTGTCCAGCAGTGTGCCACTGAACAGGAGATTCAGAAGGCAACGGGACAAATTGTTTCTCTGCTAGTTTCACTGGCTGGGTAAATGCTGGTTTCTCCTTTGCATTTTCAAGAGTTGTCAAAACAGAAGAGCAGATCTTAATTGGCATGGTTGTTTCTCCCAGCCATTAGGGACTGTACCTCTCTGCCTCTGGGACTTTGACTAGGAGAATCCTGCAGTTTTCCAGGGAGAAGAACTTGCTGTAAGAAGTAGCCTAATTTGAAAAGTCAGTTAGGAGAGCACCACAGCACACTGCAAATGGGATAAGAAAGTTCTTCCTGGATGGGAGAAGACCACATTATTCTTCCTGCCCATGGGCTGCCTCACCCTTCCCTGTCCTGTAACAGAATGCAAACAAGAGGGACAGGAAGAGCCTATGCCTGGGTATGAAAACTTGAGACATGGGGCATCAGAAAACCGCAGAGAAGTGCCACAATCTGGAATAAAACATTCCAGCTAATTGAGGAGGGAGATAAGAAATAACCCTCCCTACAAGACCTAGAGGTTTTCTTTCAGGAAAACTACCTAAAAGTATTGTACCCTTGCTTGGTTCCAAAAGAGACAGTGTTGGTGTGTAAGCCTTAAGAAAGAATTTATACCATGAAGCCCAGTTTAGAGATGTACTAAAATGAGGCAAGAAAGAGTGTTTTGGACACATCTGCTGCACCTTCTACTAATTAGCTTTTTGTGTTCCCCTGATGAACATCATGGCTTCTATGCAGTTTCTTCTTAGATATGCAACTGTATAATTGATCATAAAGGTCTATAGTGCAACTTCACTGTACAAATACACAATAGGAGGCTATAAGCCTGACACCTGAAAGTTAATTCTATTCCAAGTCTAATATTTAGGCATCATATTATCTGTACATATTCTGGATCTCACTCCTTGATCTTGTGCATGTACTGTTTTTCACTTCCCCACAAAATCACTAGCCTTATCAATATTTAAATATCTGATTTGTCTGGTGTGAACCGCTCTTTGGCAGGTTTTGTTGAATTCTGTCCTCTGTTCCATTCACCTCTATTTTTCATTATAATTTCTTTTAAAATCCTTTCCTCCTCTACTGAATGTTCCTTAAGTTTTGTTTATGGCAGGCTACTAAATAAGCCATTAGCCTGAAAAGCTAGCTATTCATCTCTGGTGCCTTAATTTTATACTCACAACACTGGGTAGGCTACACTTTAAATGTATGCAGTTAAACTACAGGAAATTCAGCACTGCTACTTTCTTATTTTCTACTGAATGAGACTGAAAATTTGACTTTTACTGGCAAATTACAAAGCCTTTGTTTTTTGGTGCTGCTCTTACACTGAGAAATCACAGGGTATGTTGAGAGAGCAGAAGAAACTCCAGGACTGTACTTCAAGGGCCTCCTGTGCCAAATTCTTTGTTCTTGCCTGTGGTGTGTGTCCAGTCTATGTATTGCATCCTCTCTCTCAGCTTCACTCAGCCCTTGGCCTCTGATCTGTGCTCAGAAACCAGAGCCCTACAGTGAGAGCCTCACCCTCACCTAGGGCTGGGGAGTGCCCGAGCTCCACCTCTCACTCTCACCCACCTGCCTCTAGGAGCAGAGGTTTCTGCTGCTGCTACAAACAGAAGCACAGAGCAGCTCCACAGGCAGCTCCTCCTTGTTGCTGCAGGGCAGGGAAAGGGTCTGAGACTGAAGGTTCCAAGGCTGAGTTTCCAGCTGCTCGATTAGGACATCCCAGAGAGCTCAGGGACACATGCTCTGCTCCCTCCACGCCTAAAGGAGCAGATGTGCTATTTCAGAGATATTTCAGAACTATGGAAAAAATTCCTGCCACCAGCTGATTTTTTTTGTCTCTCTTCTAATGCTTTCTGCTGCCACTCCTGATTCCTAGGAGCCATTTTCCTTCTCTTTCTGGGTAAAAAAATACTTTTGAATTTGAGCTCTTAGTCAGCTTGAACCTCTGTCCTCTATTGAATGTATTCCACCTGTACTACTTTTTTCAAGCCCATCACTTGAAGGCTAAATAATTGTCTCAATATGTTTTAATATTTTTTTAGAAGGCTTATTTCACTCTAATATTTGGTAGTTTTTACTTTTTCCCATGCTTTCTGATCTGTATGGATTGACTTCTTTCCTGATATGTCCCTGTAATAATTTTTGTTTGCTGAATATACTCACTCCTACCATCATTCACAGGCAGCTGTTGACTCAAATAGCTTTGGGAATATTTTCTTATCATTTTCTCCCTCTGCTTGTTGGCAAATTCCTTCTATATTTTGTGATTTTGATTAGAGGAGAGTTCAAGCCTCTAATTCAAATCCCCGATCACTTCAGTCCAGTTGACTTTACTAACCACTTCCTTCAACTTCACAAACTTTGCCTTCCTGAAATGACTCTATTTATTTTTAAATTAGTCTTAACTTCTGCTCATACAATGCAAGGTAATTTTCTACAATCAACCCCATTAGAAGGTCCTTAAGCCTACACAAATTCTAGCCTGAAATAAGTGCAAATTCTCTTTTCCCTTTTGTGATTGTGACAGGGAAAATGAACAGTAAGGACTCTGCACTTTTGTTATCAAAATGAAGCAATAAGATCTATAAATACAGTTTTCATTTATAATGAGCCTTAAATTTGTACATTTCATAAGGAAAACTTTTGTCTTACAAATGAACTGAAATAACATATCCTGAAGGTGAAATCTTGGCTTTATGGGAATAAATAAGGAACAGAGTTTAGTAATGTTAGGACTTTGCCCAGGAGTTGTGAAAGCACTATCAAGTGTGGGAGCTCTCAGCCCACTTTTAGAGAAGCTGGCTGTGCATCACATCCAAAGTGTCAGGAAAAACAGGCTGATAAAAGGCATCTGGGAGCAGACTCATTATTTTTCACTTTTGCACGTACTCTGTGTATTTTTGCAAAAGTTCTAGGTAATTGTTTGGAGTCCAATGTGGTGAGAAAATGTTGACCTAAAAGTGAAATGTGAAGCTTAAAATACAGGCCCAAATAAAATCATGGGTGTTATAGTCATGTGCACTGGGGCTCAGATGTTATCTTCACATGAGGGGATACAGTTTTTTCTTTTAGCTTAGTCTGCTTTCGCTTTATTAGTCTTGTAACTAAAGATGGATAAAAAATTCTAATAATGGCAAACCATCCCACCACAGGCAGCTGTGTGGGTACCAGTCACACATCTCCTTGCAGGTGTTGATGGTGTCCTTGCACCAAACTTTCAAAACTTAGGAGCATTAAACATTATGGAGAGGTATTAAGTTCCCATTTTCCAGTAAGATTCTTTTATCCACCCAAAATTGTTTTTAACTATGTTATTATCCTTAGGCATTTCAGATTTTATGTACAGTTACAAGTCAAATTTAAAAACTGGATGTGAAGTCATGGTTTTCTTAGGTTCTTGTGAAATTTTCCCCAGAAGAAATTAGACCACTGCAGGAATTATGTGAGAAATACCTACAAATCCTCATTACTTGTCTCAAGGAACAAGTTATTAATATATTCACCAGTTTTATTTGAAGAACTCATACTATGTTTTTATTTTATTTCTTCAGTTCCTCATAGAAATGAACACAGGGTCTGAGACACCTGAAGGAGCAAATCTGTACTCAGCTCAGCAGGTTTCACATCCCAGGGGTTCCCTTTAGCCCGCCCACTCTATACCATGAAGCCTGTTCTTCTTTGCTACCTGTCTTGCATCTGAAAACAAATATACATAAGGTAGGAAACATGAGCAGGAGGAACAAATCAGAGTGGACCACATATTGTAATGAAACATACAGCTTTTCTTCTCCTCTAGTATTTACTAGAAAATAGATATCAGGTTTCTGACTGACCAAACCAACTGCAGCAGGCTTTTTAGACAAATGACATTTTAAAAAGCCTTTTAGATCCAGGTTTCTCAAAATCCCTCCTGGCAAAGTATTAATCAATTCAACATGGGAGGGGGTGTTTTGGTCACTGTTGAGTTGCTGTCTGAATGGCATGCGGACAAAACTTTCTGTTTGTTTTTCTTTCAAAGAACAAACTTTGTTGTTTCATGAAGGACTACAATTCATATTTCTTCCGGAAAGGAAAAAAAAAATTATCTATATTTATACTTTTGGTCTGCGAGCGTATTACTTTTTACTTGGGTGGTAAGCTAACATTGTGCTTAATAAATTGTGATCTTTCTAAAACCTGCCCTCAAAAACATAGTAGCTTAAGCCAACTATCAATGCTGTCAATACTTATGTTTTACAATTTCATGGTTGTCGTGTAAGAATTCAGATAAGTAAAACAAGAATGACTAATTGCTGTGGCAAAATGTTATGGACATTTACAAATAATCAGTCATTCTAATGAATTACACCCATGTACTACAGCTAATTGTTAATGCTTGCTTAACTTTGGGGGGAAGGAGGTGGTAGTTATTTGATTACTGATTATAGTTTTCTAGTTACAGCCGATGGCCAAATATTTTTCTTTCTCTCCCAAATAACAACTATTAAGCTAAAATGTGTCTGGGCAAATCTCCTATGTCTTTGCACAGTTCTGCAGTAGGAGCCCAGCACAGAGTAAAAGCCAGGGCTCAGGCTGGGACACTGCTCTTTCTCACCATGCAAATGCATGTTTTCCTGAGCACATTTCTTTCTCCCTTCTCTTATACTACTCCCAGCAGTCACTCTTATATTATGAGGTGGTTTCTCCTAGGAATTAAACTCAGGGAGAAAGAGTGAATGTCTTTTAGCCAGTGGCAGTCAAGAGGATTCACAAGCAGACTGTGCAAAAGCTGTTTGTGACCACTGCCTGTAACACAGAGACTGCCACAGGTGTTGGCAACACTTCTGTCCAGTGCTGCCTAGAGCAATGGACCAAAGACAGAGATGTGTGCTCCACAGGGAGAGCTGTTGTGGGGTTGAGGAGAATTTTAGAGAGGCAGGTCTTTAATACACCCTTTAATTTTGCATCAAAGAGATGTCAAGAGAGACTGCAAATCTCTTGCCTCCTCATATGTTGGTTAAGCGGTTAACTTCCAAATAAACCTCCAGGTAAATGCAGCATGGCACTACTCTTTCCTTTTCCATTTTTAACAAATACCTCACTGTACTATCAGAGCCCTCAGTTATTTTCTCTTCTTAACATCCTGTCCAAACATATCCAGTGCCATTTTGTTCATATGTATGCACCACATTGCTTTGCCACATCAACTTGCCATCCTTACATTTCATTCTTGTTGTCAGACTCCAGCTTCATTATCTTTTGATAGACCATTATTTCACCTCTTTCACACACAATGTTACTTTTTATTTAAAGCAACCCTGGCTTGAAGACATTTAGAGGAATCACCTCTGCCACTTCCACTGATGCACTGATGAAGTTCATAATCTCATTTTAGCCCTCAGAGGTATTAATTTTTATAAGGCTTTTTGTCTTCTGAGTGTGTGGAAACCCTTTTTTCATTTTATTAAGCAGCTGAACAATACATGAAACATAACCTTGTAACTGTTCATGCACTTACTCTTTGGCATCCTGTGTCACTCTGGACCTTCACTAGGGCAGCTGAAAGACTTCAAACACAACCACTTAATATACCATTATATAGCTATATAGATAGTCCTCACCTGTACCACTGAGGATTCCAACAAATGAATACTTATTTGAGTCAGTAAAATCAGGACCTTTTTCTGACTTCTTGTGCTAAATTTTTGCTCCTGAATTTAAAAAAATAATAATGAAAACTGCTGTCCATAGACTTCCACATACTTTGTGGAATTCAGTACAAACCTAAATAATGCTCTAACCTAATGCAGTGAATAGCAGAGGGGCAGGTCCATGGGATGCTCTTTGGCCACTGTGCTGGGTCAGCAGCTTAGGCAGAAAAGTGAGGCCAGCAGCCAGGGGACAACTTTCATCTCCCTAATTAGAAATGTTGGAGCCTTTACATCTGAATGCTTAGTGAACACTCCCCTATCCATTTCAGAGATAACTGAGACATGAACAGGAATTATTTGCTCAATTTTGGAATGTGATTTAATTACAATTAGAACCAATGTCAGCTATGTACATTTCTGAGTTATTAAATTCCTTCAGCAGATAAGCAGACTCCCTTGCTTAGCTCTTTGACACTCTTTAATGATTTTAACGTGTCTATTAAATTACAGGACTGTTTTCCATCTCAGAGAGGTTCAGTCGTGAACTTAAGAACAACTTATTGGATTGAAAAAAAACAAAGCTAAATTTAGTGGTGGTATTATCAATCAAATGATTAGCTGCCATCTCTAGCTTTACCTTGAGTACCAGAGCCCTGGAAACTAAAATCATCATAAATAAGAAGCCCAAGAACAATCTGAGTACTAAGGAAATGTGGCAAACTTTGAGCAGAGCCAGAAGGAAAGGAAGATAAAAAGTGTGAATTAATCTTAGCCAGAGAGAAACTTAGAAACTCTAAAAATACTGCCTGCTGTCTCTTCCCATATACCTTCAGCAGTAGGCAGCTACCAACGTATCAGTCTGTGTCTATGAATACATGTAAAGATAGCTGAGACCCCGAGGCATCTGAAACAGCTGCCACCAAACACAGAAGTAGTCCAGAGGATCCAGTAGGGACCCTGGCAATAGCAGATAACAGTGAAGGGGAGGGGAAAGGCTGCAATTCACCTGTATTTTCACTCATTCCCTACCATTTTTCTCAAGAAGGTGACTCTCATCCCCCAACTATTAACTCTTCAGGCTATGCAGATGTAGACACCGAAAACTGACTACAGCAGCTGCAATTCATCTTTACTCTTCAGCAAATACTTCTAGGCTAAAAGGTAGCTTTTAGCACACTGATACTGAAATCTGTGTGGCATTTGAAACTGCATAAGTATTAATGGCTCTTACAAAACACTGGCAGCCAGCTTCTCGCTAAAAGTCATCTTCTGCTGAGCAATGTATCTGAGTGAAATTAAACTCGCAGGATGTGCCGTCTGTAATGCTTACAGAACCAAGAAAGCATTAGGAAAACATGCAGAAAATGAACATACCATCTCATTTGCCTCAACTGGATCTCAATCTGCAGCTGAGCAACAGGAGCATACCGCACCCAACTTCTCATCCAGATCCACCTCACACACTGGCAGAGGCCCCATGCAAAACCTGGGCACCTGGAGCTTTTGTGGATTGTATAGTTTCTGTAGGACATCTGTCCTTGATGGTGTTCCTGTCAATCAAGAGAAGACCCACCAGGCAAAATGATAGGAGCTTTTGTGGCACTTTGAGCTAAAGTAGAGCCACTAATTAGGGCTTGATCCAACCTAATGGGACGCTGACCCCACTACGAAGCATCAGATTGTAGTTGGCTGTGAGTCTCCTCATCTGACAGAAAGGTGTGAAAGGGGATTTTGAAAGAACCATGCAGTGGAATTTCTGTTATTTATGGTTTTTCCTATTAAAAGTCAAGGAGTTTTGTAAGTATTTAGTGAATTGATTTTTTTCCTACTTTCTTAATCCTTCACATTTAATCTGCTCAATAGAAATGCTGAGAGGGAGCCGATGGCCTGTGGCAGAAGTGGGTAAAATCAGAAACACATTCAACATAAGACTCTGTGAGAAATCTTAAGGATTATTTTTTTTCCCTGGGAGAAAATATTTCTTTAAAGTCATCCCTAGTTTTACATGGAAAGGGGTCTTGGCTATGTCAGGTTGGCCCAGAAATTTTATCAAAGCTTAGACTGAGCTAAGCTCTTTCTCTTCTCCCTGATCTTTTCCCTAAAGGGGGACCAGGTTGCTAGTGCATTTAAACTCTGCTTAATAGATTTTCATACAGTTTTCACCAAATTTCTTCCTCCTTTCTACAAGTTCAGTTACTGCCACGCTGCAGGATTTCTTTATAAGAAAAAATGCAAAATCTCACAAAAGACATTTTTGTGCCAGCTTCACTGTTAAACTGGGTCTTTTATAACCAAGACCTCAAAATTTCAAGTAGAGTATAAAATTTAACATATATCATTTTTGTTAAATAATTACAATAAAATAACAATAAAAACACAATAAAAATACACACATCTTATTGAACTATCTCTATATCATATAAAAATGAAAACGTGTTGCCTCATCAAGTTAGGTGTTAAACACTTAAGGATGTAGTGTGCTTTGGAAATATGATAACCAAATCACATTTTCAAAGTGCAAAATAACCCTTAAGGATTATTGTTAGCAGTGTGCCAAGAACAGTTTGGCAGAAATTCATTCAGGTGTCCTTGTCACCAATGTAAGGAATTTATTTTTTTCCTAAAAGATAACCAATTTCCCATGAAGCACAAGATACTGAAAACTCCTTTACAGCCCAGAAGGTGATGGTGGCTGCTCGTGCACTATAAGGGATGGTGTATGGGCTGTGCATTTTGCAATGTTCATCTCTCCATGAATACTGACAAGCTACACATCAAGCTGCTCTTCAACCCCAGCCTCCCCTTCATAGCACAACAGTAGAACCCTTACTATCCAATGTGGGCAAGTTCCTAAATCCCTACTGCTCCCTGCTGGACTGCAGTTCCACTGGCTGTGACCTGGAGAAAATTATGTAAATTAGGCAGAGAGAGGGTGGTACAATGTGACCCTCAGAATTCTTAAGGTCAGGAAATATTTAGGAAAAGCCTCTTCTTCTGAGGTGCCCACCTTGATGTTCCTCACCAGGTTTCCCCTGCTGCCTCTCACTCTTAACATGAAAAGGAAGGGAAGAGTTGTTCATGTGATGGTTTGGATAAGAAGCACTTTAAAAAAGTGAACAAGAAAAGGAAAACACGGGAGAAAAAGAGACGTTACATTGAGAATTGTATAAAGATAACTGGTGGTACGACCTAAAGCCTCTGCGTAGTTAAGATTTCATTTAGGAAATTACATTTTTACTCCACAGACAAGAAATGTCAGCCGTTGGTCTTATCGAAATACCTTACTTTGGGGTATTTGTGATTTTTCCTCATCCTTCTGACTTTCTCTGAGGAAAAGAAAGTGATGTAGCAACTGATAATCAGCATAAACAAGCTCTAGACTTTAGTGAATTTTCCTGCATAAACAGCAGGAGATCTCTCATAGAAAGAGGCCTTCTTTTCCTGGATGTCTAAAGGCGAATATGCATGTAGGATTTATTTGTAGTACAGTAACACAAAGAGGCTCCAGCTGAGATAACAACATTGCTTTTTTCCAGGTGCTCTTTACACAGAAAAATAGAAGTGCTTGTGCCTGAAAGTTTACAATCTATCTACAGGAGAAAAAGGAGGTATTATTGCCCCTTTTCTTGCACAGACCGCATTAAGATGCTAAGAAACAAGATCATTACTCCAGAAATCACAAGAATTATTTCAGTCCAGAATCTGAATTTCCCATACTTATTGCTTGGGTAGAGTGACCTAAATTTTCCTTGCCTCCTGCTGTGGCCTGCTTGATCTGACATGGTGACAAACGTGGCTCTGCAGAGGATGCATAGAGCAGGCACAGGGCCAGGGGCAAGCCCACAGCCACCCATGGACACTCCAGGTCACCACACAACCCTCCCACTGCAATGGCTCCTACTCAAGGCAAGCCAGGGCTGTAGAAAACAGTGCAAGAGGCCCCTTGAAATGACCCATGTCTGCAAACAGGAAGTCTTCTTCCTTGCTCCCAAATCAGAGATTTCATTCTACTCCAAAACATAAAGTTTCAGGCCTTCTGGGATCCTTTTATTACCACTATTAGTTTTACTTTGGATGATCTCATCATTCATGTAAAATTCAATTCCTACATGAGAAATATATACAAACAGAGGGGTCAAAGAAACTCAGAGGGATTAACCCTCTCTGATCTCCTTTGGGAAACTGAAAACTTTTTTATTCATGTCCTGTTTTTCAGACCAATATCTTTCTGTATTTATTGAGTCTTCTGAGAATTTTCTCCCACATTTGAGAAATTTAGCCAAACCTCTTTCCTATTCCCTATGGATATCCTGGCTTTTCTTTCAGTCACCTGTACAATCCATTTTTGTTAAACTAGTATTGATTGCATTTTTACAATCTTCTAGAAGAAATATACAGTTAGACAAGCAAATTCATGCAAATGTTCTCCCAAAATCCTGGGAAAGCATTTATCCCTCGTTGACTAAAGGAACCTCTTGCAGCTTTAATCCTGCCTCAAGCATCCATTGCTAGATGTATTCTTCCTATTGGTCTTGTCTTTATCGCTGTAAGCAGCCTCATTTCATCTACTGAAAAGAAGTTGCAGTATTTATTTAAATTTTGAGTAATTCCTGCCTATTCTGAATCTGCATCCACTTCATCTTCTCTTTCACTATTTTCTTTAAAAATA
This sequence comes from Dicaeum eximium, assembly GCA_013396995.1. Classification (NCBI taxonomy): domain Eukaryota; kingdom Metazoa; phylum Chordata; class Aves; order Passeriformes; family Dicaeidae; genus Dicaeum; species Dicaeum eximium. The sequence continues at coordinate 571,648 of VWZP01008288.1, read as the reverse complement.
TTCAGCTGAACAACTTCATGCCTTTTTTTTTGAGTGTTCTTTCTGAGCTATGAGTCAGCTTGACTTAGCAATTCTCACCTCAGCACTACGATTTTTCACTTATAACACACAGCTCTCCACCCACCACAAAATTTTCTGTTTCTTAGAGGCTCTCTGTCTGACTGCCCAGGCTCAATAGCAATAAGGTAGTTATTTATTTGTTTACATCCAGTGCTTCTTTTCAAAAATCTTTCCGTGTCAGTTCTGATACAAATTCTTAATGATATAAACAGCTTTGTGACCCTCCTCTGCACTGAGGCTTTACATTCTCCAGTCCAATCTCATGAAAATTATCTGCCACATTTAATCAAGCTTAAGCTTTTCAATTTATTAGTCTTAGCTCTCCTATTTGTGTCTCAAATGGGATTAGTTCATGTTCACTTGGTTCCGCGGTTATTTTCTATAATGTCATTTCTTCTACAACTTCACTCGCTGCTTACCTAAATCAAGTCTAATAAAATATTGCCTCTTGTAGCTTCAGTGAATATTTAGTGAACAGCAGTTAGTTATTACACCTTTGAACATCTGAGCACAATTAGTAGTATTTTTTCCTCCCATCTATTAACTCACACATTGAAGTCATCCACAATTATATTTTCCATGCTCAGATAAGACTTTGGGGTCTAAAAAAAAGAGAGTACCTTGCAAGTGGAACTTTTCTTGCAAGGCATCTCAAAATTTACAGTCACACAGTTTCTTTTTTAGACATGCTTATTTCATTTTTCCAAGAAACACACAGTGAGGTATCTACATGATATCAGAGAAGTTACCTGTTGCCAAGTGGTTGGCTAGGGATTTTGTTTAAAAATTATTTGGTGGTTTGTGGATTTTTTTCTTTGCTGAGAGGTGTACAATGACATATTTGATTTTCTCCTTAGCCAGATTAAAACCAGATAAAAAGATTTCTGCTCATGCCTTCAAAAATATGCATTTGGTGGAAGCCAAAAAAAAAGAAAGTAGGATCTGCTCAGATGAATCACTCCTAATAATTTATTAGTCTTAGAAAAGAGGGTTTATAGCTGAAACCTTTTCGTATTTTTAACATTTGGTGATAAGACTCCATATAAGAAAACTATAAACTATACATAAGGTTGCCAAATTCATTATTGTAGAAGAATGTAAATTCCATTTATACCAGTGATAATCCAATAGAAGTTCACACTTTGGGAAATAAAAAATTTCAAATAGAATTTAAACACTTTATTTTTCAGATACTATTTTACAGTATGACTTGCTACATAAATTTTATGCTCCAATTGAAGTTTTTTTGCATAGCAAAGCCATAGAACATTTACATTTGCATTTGTGTTAAAAAAGTGGCTGTCACTGATCAGGGAGTGAATGCATAAATCGTTATTTCAATTACTAAAGTGAAACAAAGGAACCCTTATTTCAGTTGTAGGTGTGCTACTTGGAAAGCTGCAGCTGACTGATACGTCACTACTCTCCTCGATCGGAAACTGAGCATTTTCACAATAACACACAATTGAGCTTATTTTCTCTGAAACTCATAAGCAATGCAAGTGTATAATCTAGGTCTCAGTATAATAGTTGTGCTGTTTATTTTAACCTCCAGAGAGCTCTGTTCAATCCTGTCTCTTGGGTGCCTTTCTTAAACCCCTGAAAAGAAAATAAAATCTGTCTGTGTTCCAAAGGCACTTAACATTACATCATGTGTCTTTATAATTAACTTTTTTTTATAAAGATGGGGTTTTTTCCAAAGGCCTGTTTTCTCTCACTGTTGAAGAGAGTGGCACCCAACTGGGAAGTCGCACTGAATGGTCATAGGGTCTTACAGCTCTCCCATTAAGACCTGACTATTTGAGTGTTTTATAATGTGGCCATTTTTATTCACATCAGGCTAAATCTTGGCAAGTGTGTCCCCATCTTAGGAGTAAATTGTTTGTATGGAACTGAATTGATCTAGCTGTTGCTCAGTGAGAACGATGCCAAAATCCACAGTTCCTGAGGTTAACTTCCTCCTCACAGGCAAGCCAGGGGCTAGCTAGGTGTTAAGCAAACTTTGGTTTGGGACACCTACGCCCTCAATCCCTCCCATTTCTGTCCTGTCCCCCTAGTCAGTTCTATCTTTATACTTTCTGCAGGAGCCTAAGTGAAAGCCATTTATTTCCTTATCAGACTGTTTGGAGGATATCGATGTTATTCTAAACCAAAATATTGCCATTTTGCCAGGAACAAGATAGACTCTAGGGATTATCTACAAGGTTCATCTGGATGTTAGATTCAAGACTAGATCCACAAGAAGTGCAGATGAATGTGTAGAATGTCCAGGCATGGATGGTCCTGGACAGGCCATGGAGCACATCCCCAGGAAAGCTTGCCTCTGCCTCCAGGCCACTGCTTGGGCATCAGGCAAGGGAGCACTCAAATACCTCCCTGAAGTCTCCTGGAACAGGCTGCAAACCACAGTCCTCATAGTAATATCACTTTGCTGCTCTCAGGTAGCCCAGATTATATTTCTAAAATTAATGCATTTTAATTTCAACAGTTCTTTTAAATTATTATTTGATGCCTCTCAAAGTGGGAATTAGTACACTGTCTTCTCTTCAGAACATATTGATTGCATTCTAAATACATTGTGTTCTATTACAAAGAAAAAGAAATAAAGTGGTAGTCTACTGTTGCAGTACTTCTTCCCACTGTTGTTTTTAGCAATATAAACAGCATACAAAGGTTCTTAGGTTGGTTCATTGCTGAATTTTTCCTTTTTAATTATGAGGCCCACTTTCATTTCAACTGAAATAGAGATTCTTTTCTGAGTACAAAGTAAAAGCTAAAGTGTTACTTAATCCTACTAGAAAACTCATCTTTTTATTATTTGTAGTTCATCATGGAAATTTCAGATGCTCTCTCATGCCCCTTCAGACATGTCTAAAAATGTAATCAAGCCCAGCAGTGCATATTTAACACTAAATTGTGCTGAACAGCTAAGCTGGTATGTTGTTCTGTGTTCGATTAAGTTGTTCTTTTGCTGCCTTAATTGTAAGTAATTTGACAGTTTTAGTTTCCCAGTTCGACACTGCTAATGGACAGAAAGTTTGCATATTCCCCATGTATCACCACTGTGAAGCTTAAAATCTGCTATCAATTGGCATATAAAATCAATTATTTTTTTAAATGCAATGGCTTACAATTACTTTCTCTACTTCAATGTTTTTAACCTTTGTCCTTTGGAAATTATTCTATTACATGGCACTCAGCCCTCAACAAAGTAAATGAAAACCTATATCATTTTATGCCACTTCCCTCTGCACAAATATTTGGGTTTTATATGAAGAAGTGGCATAAGAAAAAACTATCATATTTTTCTTATTATTTTCCTGTTTGATGCAAACTTTAAAAAACGCTTCTGATCAGTGGTTCTCTTTGCTGAGAAACTAATTTTCCCATATTTGCTCAGTGCAGGTAAGTACCAAATAGAGGTAAGCTTGGTATAATTTAGTTTCAAATGTTACAGTACAGACTAACTATCTACAACATCCTGAAGAGTTCAATAACCACATAGAATGAATACCAGCTAGGTAATCTTTTTCATGAACATGACACTCTAAAATTAATCTACAATTAAAAGTGTATACAACTTTTGTTAAATTTAGCTTTAAATGACCAAAGCATTTAAGCTTTTGCAGTTTGTTATGGAAAGTGTTCTGCAGAAGGGTAGACCTCAATATCAGAATGTATCTTCTGGAGGCTTTAATCTTCCTCCACTTTATTCACCCTGTCCCAGTCAATAACTATTTCAGGGTTGCCCTCAGACACGGCCCTCCTTTCGCCTGACCTATTTGCATGCTAAACACAAAAAAGATGAGCTATGCTGGGATGCAAACACACACCCAGCATCTGCTGCCAAGGCAACAGGAACAAGATGTTTCAGATAAAGAAGGGATGACGTTTCCGTCCTGCCAACACCCACCATTTCCTTCAGGAGAGGCTAATTTTGCCAGTAGATCTAGAAGTCATTTAGGATAAACACTTTGCACTTGGCTTAAGTGTCTCTGACTGAGAAAAGCACAAAGTGTGACTTACAGCAATGCTATTTAGAAACTGGAATCTGGGCTTGTCCTTCCACAAGTTTATATACCATGAAGACATTTCTCGTGCCTTCTTCTCACACCATGGCCTGGAAGATATAATCTGTTCCTGAGAGTATGTGTCTTCTGCATAACACTGGCACACATCTTTGGCCACTATGGCAGAGGGACAGTGGAGCCAGAACCAACACCAAAGAAGGCTTCAGGCATCTGCTCTTTACAGAGTAACACCAGATCGCTTCAGAAGGGTGAAAGTGTCTGCTCTTTATGGTTCCTCAGTAGTACAACCTTTTAAACTTTTGATCTCACATGCATTCCACCTGTGTGCCTTCTCCACCCTTTGGTGATTGGTCAGTGCCCCTCAGCACCCCATGTCCCATTCCCTTCAGTACCAGTCACTGTCCCACACAGCTGTAGCCCATCAGGGATGAGGCTCGGCCACAGCCCCACTCCCAATTACCACAAGCTGTGTGCCTGCAACAGATACTGTGTGCCACTGGTGGTACTACTTCATTTCAGCACTTTGATCAGGTTTGTGCACTTAAGCAGGTGTTATGCTGAAAGGCAATAGTCTAAATAGCAGGTGGCTACTCACAACCTGTCAATGAAGGTATTTTGCATGCAAAATTAGAAAAGGACAAAAGAAATCTGTAGGTGCAGATAAACACATGAAAAAAAATTGGGCAAGTTTAGTTAAATTATTTTCTTATCCGTCTTTTAAATTTCACTAAATGAAATGGGCTGAAACATTTTATTTCAGAGCAAACAACTCTGCTGTGTGATGTTGGGCATGGAAAACTCCTGCCTTTACCTTCCTGCAGGACTACACGTTCCAGCAGAGTAGTAGCTGGGAATGTTCTTGGGAACACCAGAGCACAGGAAAGAATCTGTTAATTGTCTTTTGGAAGCCTTTTTATGAACACAGGAAGGGAGTGCCGTGTCCATTTAGAGAGAAATGTATGCGTTTGGAGCACAACACTCTCTATGAGAAGTCATTGGAGTCTGGCAGTGCAGAAGGCCTTGTGCAGCCAGCTCACATGGTGTCAGACACTGGCATTTTTCAGCCCCTCGGATGTCCTCACAGTTCATCAGAAAACATGTAGAAAATCCTCTGTGTGTGCCTCCCTAAATGTACATTAGGTATTGTCAGGGTATGTCTGCTGAAAGACCTCAAAGCCCTCTGAGCTGAAGTGGCTGCAGAGTGCAAGGGGAGCAGTTGCACACAGGCCCCACCTCCCGAGACAGGAGACCTGACTTAAATTGTGTCAGAAAAGGTTACGATTGGATATTTTTGAACATTTATTCATGGAAAGGGTTGTTAAACACTGGAACAGGCTACCCAGGGAAGTGGTTGATTCACCATCCCTGGAGGCATTTAAGAGACGTGTAGATGTGGCACTTGGGGACGTGGTTTTGTGGTGGACTTGGCAGAGTTGGGTTCGTGGCTAGACTTGATCATCTTAAAGGCTTTTTCCAACCAAAGTGACTCTATGATTCTAAGATGCTCTTCTCATAAACTTCTGCCATCTCTAGTGTGCCTAGAAAAGACACAAATTTTTATGTTATGACCTTAGAAATTGCAATACACACATGGTGCATTAGGGAGCAGGCTACACACTGTCACCACAGGTGATCAAATCTCTAACAGTGAACGAGATTTAGATTGTCTCACACTCCTTAAAACCAGTGATATAAACCATCATAACATTCACCATAAGTCTTGCTTGCCTATTTAGAGATATCAGGCAAAAATGCTACTTACTATAATTATTATGATAATTATTATTAGGTAAACTTCTAGTTTGATTCACAAAATCAGAATTTTTATTTTTCCTTAATTTTTATTTAATTGGTTAAATAACAGTAGCTGATGAACCACAGAGGAAACATTTGATTATCTGTTTTAGTAAACCACCATGGAACATATGACAAAATTTTAGTGGTTTTGTAAAGACTGTAGCAATGCTACAGGAAATATTCCTATACAGGAAAAAGCAAAGTTTGAAAACTTATTTCTGAAATATAAGTTACAGTTACTTGAGATAAAAAGATTTTAGTGATCCTCTGACCCTGAAGAGTGTATAAAAAAAGAATATACAAATACATATTTTACCTAACTGTAGTCACTGTAAGGTGATTTTAGAAAGTTTGGGGTTTTTTAAATGAAGAGTTTAAAAGTTTAAATGAAGAAAATTTGGCTTTTTTATAGTTCTAGGCAATTTTTAAGAGACTGAAATAGGAATTTCTGGAACTACATACTTGCCCTGTTACATTTTAAATCTACAGAACTATTCAAACAGTCTGTCTAAATGTATTAAATTTGGGAAGATAATTGGCTTTACTGGAAATACTATTATGTATCTGCATATTCACGTATTTTATGTCCACTGGCAGTTATTTTTCAACCATGGTATTTTCATTTCACCTAAGCGCTTATTTGGAAGTTTCATTTAGGATAGCAAATAGTAAAGGTTAGTGTTAACATTCTTGGCTTTAATGCAAAGGAAATCCTCCTGAAATATATCTCACTGTACCTTGAATCTTCAGGATTTATGTATCCCCATGCCCAAGTTTATATCATCTAAACAGCAAGTGGCTATTCCACTCCACCCTTTCAAAAGCTTTCCAAAAGCTCTCAGCAAGTGAGAGGGTTTTTCCAATATCTTCCCTTTCTTCTTGTATCCAACAAAAGCATTTTAATATTACAGCAGACAAAGCTTCCCTTGTGAACTGGCCTCACTTCCGCAAAACATTAAGCACATGATTAATTTTCAATGCATTTTTTAAATTTAAGCTCAAAATGTATCCCCATATGACAAATATAGCTCATATAGCACATATGTGGAAGTAAATGCATGCCAAAGTGCTTTACCAAATATGAATGGCTGTCCTGTGTGCTGAAAGATAAGTATGTGCTTAACTGGTTGGACATTTCTTAACATCAGTGGAGTTTTGTTCCCTGTATTTATTTCTAAACAAATCTCACTAACAAACCATAAAGAGGCTTTAAAAAGGAGAGTTCAGGTGGCTTTATGAAGGATTTCTATTCATTAAATGTTTAGGATCATGATTTTTAAAATACATGTTAGTTCTTATTTTGGGGGGTTTTATGATATTTAAATGAATTACTTTTATGAAGTACAGTACTTTATGTTGTACTATCTTTGATTTAACTGAGCTAAATTACAACCTTTCCTTTTTCTTGATTTTTTTATATAGAAAGTGTAATTAAATTTTCTCTTTTTTTTTCTTTGGTCTTTCTTTGATTCACTTAAACTATTACTGTAGTGCTTTTACTTGTGTATGTGTCAAATTTACCCTTAAAATGAGGTCAATAATGAGAAGTCCCCCAGAACATAATGGGGTTTTAGTTAACTAAAGCTAATTGTTCTACAGAGAGTAGATTCAAAAAGTTACACTCTAACTTTTTGCAAGTCAAGGAAGCAATTGAGTATGTTAGAGATGGTGTACCCAAGCTCCATAATTATTATCTACCCTTTCTTTTCCAAAAGTTTCTGGAGATTATGTGCTCCATGACAAAATTGTCCTGCCATTTTGTACAGGTACAATACAGCTAGGGCAGGACTTCAGCTGTGGTGGCAGTGCTATTACTATAATTTCTATTATTCTGTTACCATTACAGTACTAACTATATGCTCTCTTCCTAGCCCATAAAAAGTGTCCCTTCCTAAACATTATAGAGACAATGTAATATACAACCAGATTATTTTCCTCCTTCCTCAAATCCCACTTCTTCAGAAAAACAAAAAAAAAAAAAATTAGAATTTGAATAGCAGGCAAATAATGAAAAACTGTGCCTAGTGTTTGCATGAAATTTATGAAGAGATTGTCTAGGACATTTTTTGTTTGTTTATGAGAGTATTCAAAACATCTTTATATGGATAGAAGAGCATGCAAACCAAGCAATAATCATTTGCACCTAGGAGTGATGAAAAGCCTACCAAAAACTTGGGGTTTTCAGGTTTGTTTTTTTTTTTTAATGTTGTTGATCTATAAAAACAAAAATCTCATAGTACTGGCAATTGTAGAAAGTTTACACAGGTGTGTTTTCAGAAAGTATAGATAATATCCAAATATCAAAACTTACTCAAAATCTCTTCCAGTTAACTGTGAGCTTTGCCTCTTGCAAGAAATGCAGTCAGTCTCAGATCACCTAAAATATTTTCTCATATCCAGAAGAATTTCCCATAAACCAGATTTATTTTCATCACAGTACATTGAGTCTTACAATAAGAGATTGTTTTTTATGAAGAATTTGAACCTATTGCTACAATAATCAAAATTATTGATACATTCTCACTATCATCTGAATTCCTTCAGGTCAGAGCTTGTTTCTGGTGCCACCAAACCAAAACTAATAAAAAGAAACACAGCTGAAAAATCTGTCACAAAGCTGTAGTTTTATACTTGCACGTCTTTGACCACTTTTATCTACATAAGGAGAATTCCCCATGCCTCAGTTTTATGCATACATTGCCTTTTAGGAGCAATTGATTGGTTTTTTTGGCTTCAAGGCTCGCCCTAAGTATTCCACCAATTGCATTGGTCAGTCCTTGCCTTGAAGTAAGACACACACAAGAGTTGCTGGCCCCTTTCACACCATGGAACATTTTTACTGTTAGAGGCTAAAACCATCCCCACCATCTCCCACATCCTCACATCCTCACTGAAATACCTCTCTTGCTCTCTGTACAGCAGTCTTTATGAGAAGCCCTTTCCTGAGTGCTGGTTTCATGTTTCAAAATAGGAGGAACCTACTGACCTTTTCCAGAAGCTCCCAGGCACCAAAGGAGCCATAAGTCACCCAAATCTGGCAGTAAACCTGCCTGCATGTTTACTCTTTCTGCTCCCTCTCCTGTGCTTTCATATCTCATTCTGTCTCTTGGTGGTCAAGAATGTATATACTTACCTAATAGCAAAGTCCTTCGTGTGCTCTTGATAAAGAGCCTGGGGTCCCACCTGGAAGGTTTCACTGGCCCAGGCACAGAGATGTTAAATAACCACAGACAAGCTATAGGTAAAGGCTCCCGGAGCTCACTGGGTTGTGGGATCCCAGATGTGATTATCTTTAACGTGGCAGTGGGCCACACAAAACAGACATTGCTTCAGTCTGGCCTACAGCCTGCAATAACGTGGTGATAAAGCAGGCAGGTTTGCAGTCCTGCTCCTGACAGCTTTGGTCCTGCCCACAGGTATCACCCAGAGAGTGCAGAGCAGGGATGACAAAGGAAGTGAAAAGAAGGTGACAAATCCCTGGCGCTGTTAAGGGCTAGTTAAAATGGTTTCATTTCCAGTTGTGATTGATGAGTCTAAGGTAAAGGTCAATGTAATAATTACTGTTTTCCTTCATTCTCTGAAGAGGCACAAGATATAAATTGCAACCAGGCTGCATTTTTTTTCCCTGTACTTTACAGCAGTAGTTAATTACCCCAGTAAACAATACATTTAATAACACTATTTGGAGCAACAGTGTGCACCTGAATTAATTTACAGGTTTTGCAAAAGCAGAGCCAAGGGCTGGCTGCTGGAAAAATGGGAATAAGATCCAGCCACATCTCTCCTGGACAAGCTCCTTTCTCATCACTCTCACCTGGCAGTAGCAGAGCTCTACATGCAGCTGAGCGTTTTCAAAGGGTTTGCAAATATTTTATTTCTGAGTAAAATCTACTTGTCATAATTATTTGCTTAATTCTCAATTTTGGCTGTTGTATTGGTCATAAAGAAACCACACAACATTTTTTTAAATGCATTTCAGATACATCCCCTAGCAAATAACACTGTCAAAACACTGCCGGCTCACCCATGATCTGCTGTTTCTATTACAATGAAATCAATGGAAAATCAGTGGAAAAGGCACAGCAGTGTCTTGAGAGACGCTTTATAAGCTGCACAATAAAGTGAAAGGCTTGTATAAGGATGTGCCATTAAAGATTGTGGACTTAAAGCCACATATGTGGCAGATGTGCTTGATTGTATAGAGAATACACAGCAGCTTCCTATTTCCAGTGACCAGAGTCCTGGCATATTAACATGGAACATGTTAAATAAATGTCAGAGCATCTAATCCCCTAATATAACCAGAGTAAATGATTGTTATTTATTGCAATAGTGTGACAGTGCTAAAATAAAACAGGATATAAACTCAGGTAGGTAGGCACCAAAATGGACTGCAAATTTTCTCTTTATCAAGTACAGTACAGGTATTTTTAAGTGGACACACCAAAGTATTCCTCAAGTATCTAAATTTAGGCTTGGGAGTTTATCACACTCATACACCAGCTCCATGTACCTCGTTGAGAAAGGTCAGCATGACCCTGACTGTGCAATGGGTTCTCCAACTGGGAAGCAACTGCTGGGATCAGTGGAATGGCCACAAGAGTCAAGCCCGAGCACTTACAGCAAAAATCTGTAAGTGTTACGAAAAATATTTCAATTTACAATGAAGTGAGGGAAAGATTTATAAAGGAAACCTGTATCTGTAGCTCCTTAGGCAAGCCATCTCTTTTGCTGAATAGCTCAAGCAGTTTTCACTCTGTTTGAATAAGCTGCAATTATTTGCATAACCAGCTGTTCTGTTCATTGAATCTGGACACCTGATTAGGAAAAGGAACTTCAATCCTATGAATTAGATCACAAGCCAGGTTAAAAGAAATTACCAAATTTCAGATTCACTGCATGTAATTAATGAATTTCCACAAACTTGAGAAGGTTGTTTAAAATCATTTGGCAAACAAATATAAAACAATAAACAGTTTTGGGAAAAGTCATGGACAATACATGAGAGTCCAAGAGCAGTAGAAGAAAATGACAATTACTTTGTCCAAATATAGAGGTCTTTGGCTCTGTATTTGGTGACTACTGAGCTTTGAATGGAAGTATAAATTCCAGATGGGGTCTTCCAAAAGAAATGCCCACCAAGCATACAGTGTGGCTTAATGCCTGGCAACAGCCCATTGCCCTCCTACCTTTTCAAAAACTTCTTTTTTGGCCAATACTGGTTTTAAAACAAAACCATGTAACTCTTTCAAACATATAAATAGATCCCATGTTCAACTTGGTTTGTAATCCTTCAAGTAGATCTGTCTTCAACTCCCACCCTCCAGAAAAAGCTAGATGGATGCAGTAAATTGTGTAGGTAAGATATAAGTTGAATTTAATTAAAGGAAACTCTTAAATAATCAAGATCCCTTCCCTTCCAATGTAAACATGAACTATGTCCTCTCATACAATAGTGCTCGCAGCAGGGACTTCCTGTGGATGTTTTGTTAGCATTTTCACGTGTCTGTGTGCCTGCCTGTGGTACTACAGGTTGCTGCAACATGGCAGGATCTTTTTGCTACAGGCAAAGTGCCCTGTGGCAGTCACTGCCCAGAGCAGCACATTATCAAGGCTCCCAAGGGAGCAGAGCAGGCATGCCCTGCTGGTCTGCCCCCCTGGCCAAGCAGGTTCACAGCTTTCTAAGGCCAGAAGGGAGGTCACACACAGAATTATGATCACACACTAGTGTCACATTTCTCCTTTTTGCATGCTAAGGAACATTTAAGCAAGACTGGAACAGGACAGCTCTAGAGGAAACAGATATCCTCATTCTTCAGTATTGAACAGAAATGTCAGGTTAGGACCTTGTATTTCTGACAAAACAAGAGACGATTATCAGCACTTACATCTCAGTCTATAACTTCCACACAGGTTCTATCAATTCTTCTATGATGAGGGAATAAGCTCTCTGTTTATAACTAAACTGCTCCTCCCTTTCAGAAACTTTCAGACTTCCTGAAATTTATGAAGACCACTGACAAAAGCTCTCACTTCTTTGTTTCCATTGAATATTTAAAAGATAATTACAGGAAAACAGCCTTTCAATAGTTTGGAGCATTAACTCACTGCAACAATTAACTTAAAATGCAAAATCCTAGCAACCAGAGCTACATAAAGGCTACTGCATGGTCTCTAGACCTCCCAGGAACCCTCCCAGGACATATAAGATTATACTAATTTATAAGACAAGCATCATTTATGGGAAGACACAACCACAACATGAACAAGCAGTCTGGGCAAAAACAACCATGGCACATGTCTGGGGATCTGCACTGCCAGAGGGCTGATGGGAGAGCTGCAGCCCTTTTGATTCCCCTTTCCTCCTCATCCTGTCCATAAATCCTTGTGTCCTCACCTCCAACAGACACTTTGAAAAAGCTTCACTTCAGGTAGAGAAGAAGTCATAGATGGAGGGCATCTATTCCCTCTATTTTTGGAGGAATGTGGGATAACAGAAAAGAGCATGAACTTCCAATGAATACATCCTAATAGGAGCCTTTATAACAGATTTACACAAATACATATCTCCCAACCAATCTGGTCTTTGAGGGAACATTTTTCCATACTCTCTGAAACACTTTAAGTGCATATATGTGTGTATATACACTCAGCTGCACTATTAAATCACATTTAGAGCATAATATACAGTCCCAGACTGGCAGGGGAATTTTTCATCCATCAACAACAAACTGGTGTTCAATCAGCACTGTATTTAAAACAAATCATGTTTGAAGTCTGGTGCATGTCGCTGCCACAAAACAGAGGATCCAGGGCTGACTCAGCTGCCAAGAGTGAAAGACTGCTGCTTGTGGGTATAAAGGAGGAGGTTGATTAAAAATATTTGGATGTATGCAAGAAGGGCTAAATTCAGGGAAACACCTAAATCAATAGGTATCACTTTCAGCCTCTCTTGGGGAAGGCCAGAAATTACTCTCACCTGTAGGAAAGTAAATCCTGTTGAACACTTGCAATATAATGATAAAACTTCAATTCACGTAAATGGAAGTACCTGACTATAAAAAGTAATTGATTACATACTATAAAAGAGAAAAGGCAATTACAGGCACAGAATACAGGAAAATTCTATTATATACAGGATGAAAATTGCTGTACTGTAAATAAGATAAACTCTCATTTATGTATTTATCTAGAGAAGCTCTGATCTATGATGGCTACCTCAGAAAACCATTGTGTCCTGTGAAGTTGTTGAGTAAGTAAAATTGAATTTACATCCCAATGTACCAGAGAATATAATGTTATCAGTATAAATGCTCTATTTTTTTCCTTCGTTATAGTATTATTTTTTCAAATTAAAAACCTGATCCTGCAAACATTATCTTTCCTGCCCACAAGCAAATCTACTGATGTTTAAACATTTCTAATTTGTGCTTTCTCTTAAATAGTCCAAGATCTTATGACTTTGATCTGAACATGAGGATTCACCAAATAATTTGAGTAAAACAATTTTTAATCTTTGGGTGATTATCAAAAATTTTCATTTGGACTCCACATTTTTGGGAGGGTCATTGAACATTGCTAATTACACTATGCACGATTCCTCCCTCCTTGAAACCTTTTAACCAGCAGACAGCAAAGTAGAAACCAGTGAATTACAGTCTGTCCTCCTGACCTTTAGGTTAAGCCAAGCCTGCTCTGCAGTATCATCAGCGAAGCAGTCACTGTTTTATTGCCCTCCTTCCAAAAGGCTGCTGAGCACTAAAGCTACACAATGGTATTGTATTCAAAGGGCAAATCTGAACACATTATACAGGTTTCAAATGCACGTCTTTACCGCTCATAGCAGACCTGATCCAATGCCCACTGAAGTCACTTGGGATGGTATTACTCTCTTTTAACCTTACACAGTTAAAGCAAACATATCTAGACCTCAGCCAATGGAATAAAATAGGTCCTTTAGGGTTTCATCTGACCAGTCTTTGACTTCTACATGAGGATGGAATAAATTTCCCTCCTGGAACTCCTCTATTTTTCCACTGATTGTAAAGTGATCACAGCATGACTCAGATGACTTAGTTAACATCTAAAGTTAGGTAGGAGAAACTGGAACCTCTGGCTCATGAAGGTATTTGGTTTTGGGTTTTTTTGCTCCCTAGAAGGTAGTGCCATGGTGCAAGTGTGAATCAGGACATGAAAATCCTTAGTCGCTACAGTTGTGTCTGTGATGAGGAAGACTTCAAAATAACCTGGAGAAAGAAAGGAGTCTCCAGTTCCTCTCTGAGAAACCCTGAGTTCCTTAGGGTGCATCTTCAGGGTTACACAGATCTCTGGAGAAGAACAGCAGAGTGTTTATTTACATTAATTCAAATGTAATAAATGCAAGTCCTTAGTTGCCCTACACTGGGTCAGAAAACACAGTGACCTCATTTTACACAGAAGGCACCTTATACGGTCTCATGCAAGCCCCACACATAAGCTCCTCAGCCAGCCCCTTTCACAGTGTTTGGGGAAATCTCAGGCAATCGCAGAGTTGTGCCCTAACCCTGTGCTAGGGGGTGTCCAATTTGTCCCTACATGTGAACATTTCTGTGTTTTCAGTGTTCCCCAATGGTACTGCCTGGCAGATTGGATTGATGGGCAGCAGCCAGGATGAGTGTGGCCAGCACGGGCAAAGAAGGGTACACAGCAATCACTCAGGGGCATGACCATTTCATTAACTTGATCCAAAGACTGTGAGTGTATAAAACTCACTCTGGTGTAAACTTGCAAAGTGTCTGTTCTGTATAAACAACTTTTACCACCCCTGCATTTTCTACTTGCAGTATTTCAGATGCAATTCTAAATTGTCATCAGTGTATGGAATGTAATTCAGAGACTGGGCCCTGAAAGAAGCAGGTAACTGAAAAACCGTATTAAATTATTTGAGAACAAAGTTAATAATCTTGAGGTTTGTTCTGTGAATTGCCAGGAGACAGTAAATAGAAATTTAACATTGTAACATGAGGCACCCTTTCTCTTCCTTAATATTTTAAGAGTTAATTTGGTTTTATACTAATTATTTGATTTATTATATTTATATTGAAATTTACATGTTATGAGAGAAGGATTCTAAGTAAGGAGTTTTGCCTGAGTAAAAATTACAAGTCTATAGCTTCTGCAAATGAAAAGTTGGCTTGTTTTTTCACAGACATGTGTAACATTCTGAATGCAACAAAAACAGTTTTAGAAAAAGGAAATAATATGAAAAGGAAGAGATTGAATTTCCAGTGATGTACTTTCAGGCATTTGCATTAATACTTAATGCTTCCAGCTCTTCTCTCTCAAGAATCCATAAACAAGATAACTGGCTCCTTTATGAAAGAATAACATGGGTCTAACAGATTATATAATGAGATGCAGCTTCTTTTGCAAAGATTATTGAAACCGTAATTGCTAACATAGTACCTGCCCTTAAGAAATGCACATATTTAAATGCATTAATTATAATGTGTTGACTGTATTATGTAAGAAATTGATTTATTTTAATTCCTTCTGAAGATGCTAATCAGGTCCTGTGGCAGATTTGTTTGAGTGTACAATTCCCAAGCTTTTATGCTTTAATTTAAAATAAATTCTGAGGTGCAAATTTCATTCTGTTGTTTTCCTTTTTTCTTGTTACTATATTTCCTCCTGTGCTCCCCAATCCATTCTGGAGATGAATTTCCCATTTTTTTAAGTCCTGTTTGGAGATTTTAGGCACAAAATGTTCTCTAAGCAAACACAATGATAAACTTTAGATTAATTACTTTTATGATGGTAAGATTCCCAATTAATTACTCAAGTACACTGGTGAACAGGTTTGAATTTTAACACTGATAATGTGAATGTATTTTCTTTTTATACCTGGGAAAGCCATCTCTTGACCTAAAGCTTCATACAGCTCTGCACAGCATCGAGAGGTCAGCTCTGAACCCCCAGGATGGATTTGTGTGAACATAAAGGCTTTGTTGTTGCATGTGTTTGCAATTGGTCTCTGTATTTTTTAACTGCAAAAAATACAAATGAAATAGAACATAACCTCTACTTATTTTAGTCATTGTGTTGGATTGATCTATCTCAGATTTATCATTCTTTTTTCTGACCCAGTGCATGGGAATAGCCTCCCAGTCACACCTGACACATGTAGACACATCAGAAGGAATTCTGGTATCTGAACCACTAAGGCACAGATTGGTGCTGTAAAATAGGAAACAAATTCATTTAGCCTGTTACCCTTATTGAAGCTATATTGTGATTTGGCTTCATTTCACATCTGTATTTCCTGACAATTGCCTTAGACTTACTCTAAATTCTGCACAAAAATTCAGCATCCAAAAGCAAGCAGAAATAACATAGAAATCTAACACTTAGTAATGTTCATTTTAATTGTGTTAATTATCTGAACAGTAGTATTATTTAAGTTCATTCAATAACTTCCACAGCTTTCCATTCTTCCAAGAAATGGCCTTGAGAAGATAAATGTACCCTAAATCCCATGGAGAAGACAGAAAAAGAGCGGGGTAGCTGGACTAAAGGACTGAGCCATTATCTTACATGAGTAATACTGGACAAAGAGGCAGACTGGGACTTGTAACTCCATGCTTGAGTGTTGGAGACCCTGCTAATGGGAAGGGACTTGGGGAGATTTGCCACAGAAAGGGAAATTTGCATCTGTCTTTTCTCCACTCCATACTGTTCTGTTTAACTCCTTCTTCTTCTTTCCCAAGGTAAAACAAGTCAGTTCAAAAATCTGGCTGAGTTCAGCACATAGGAGAAGTGGTTAATAATGATTTTGCACCCTTCCCATTCATGCAGCTCAGGTTAGTGTTCTGATGTCTTGACTTGAACAGGAACCTCAGTCTCAGGTTTCCATTTACAGGCCTGAAACAGGTACTGACTTTCAGGTGCAATTGTGAGGAGAATGCCTCTTCAAAATGGATTTATTTTCTGACAAAATCCAGTTACACGCATTTCAAATAATAAAGAGCCAGACTGGGCCTTCTTTCTTTTCTGTCTATTTTTTTCTTCTTTTTTCTAATTGTTAAGTAAAATGTGACTTTTTGTCAAGACAGACTAGACCTTCCTAAAAGAAGAGTTGGCTTGGTTCAGGCACTGGCATGAGGCAGCATCTTGGGCTTAGCTCTGCACAGAGTTAATTCAGACAGGCATTCACAGGGAAGACAGGAGCAGTTAAGCACACCAGCCTTAACCTTTGATAAACAGCCTTGTTGCCACCCTTCTGCAGCCACTCTCACCCTGTACCTTGTACCTCTTTCTGCAGAGCAGCGCGGCCAAAATGGGATTGAAGTCAATGGAATTATTCCAGCTTCAGAGCCCCATGTCTGGCAATAATCCAGCTTTCCTCTGCATTTAATGTGGCCCTAGCAGACCACCCTGAGCAGCAGCATATACAGGCAGGACTTTATGTGGGAGCTCTCCACTAGCAGTGCCTGCTCCCCCTCCAGCCACAGCAGCACCAGCCCAACACTTCAGATTCTGGAGTCAGTTTTGTTTACTGCGGGGAAAAGAGAAGGAAAAAAAAGAAAAAACAAAAACAAAAACAAAAAAGGCCAAAACTTTTCTCAGTGAATCACACTGAACATGCATAGCTGAGGGAAAGGATGGGAGATGGCTGATGATTGTCAGTTAAATTCAAGGTGCTCACTACTCAAAAAAAGCACCGTAGGAATCCCGAAGGTGACTCTGTGGTATTTCAGAGTGGTTCTGCTGCTGTTGTTGCTCTCGGGGCTTTTTTCTCAAATCCTGAACTGAGATTTTTGTTCTAGAAATGAAAAAGAATTCCTGAGCTAAGGTGTTATTGAAGCACTGCAAAACAATACATTCCCTTTACTTCCAGGGCACATTCTGTGTTCAAAATAAAACAGTAACAAAAATAAAATTACTTTTATGCTATTCAGAAGAGGACTTTGTTAGGCAGCCAAGAATTTTCCCTCATTATTTCAGGCTGTCATTGAGCCTGACTTTCATAATAATAATATTTTTACTACTTTGCATTAATAGGAAACACGAGCCAACACTATCCAGATATAGCTGGGATGGGTGATCACATCTCCCAGGACTGCACACATAGCTCACAGCACTAGGGACACCCTTGTACAGCTCACAGCACTAGGGACACCCTTGTCTTCCTCAGCACAGAGCACACCACTACCACTGCAAAGAAATCCCACCACCAGCCCCTGGCATGGTTTGGCAGGAGAGTCCTCAGGGAAGCACACAGGAAAAAAAGAAGGAAAAAAAGAAGGGACTCTTCAAAGGCAGCCTCAGGGAAAAGCAGCAGATTTAAGAATATGAGGTATCCAGGAGATGTTATATGTGCCAACAATCCCTTGAGAGGCTTTGGGCATACCTCATTTGTCAGTGCTGAACCTCCTATGTTTTTAGGATATCCTGTTCATTCAGAACCCTCTGTCCTCAGCTTGCACAGCCCTATGTCCTTCTCTCCCTCATCACCTTTTACAGAGTCCCCATCTGTAGCTGGGTGTGTATGCTTGCTCCAAAGGTTTACCACCCTTCCACTTTAATCCCATCCTGTTTTGGTTTGGCCAGTATTCCAGCACCTGCTTACAGGAATATAATTTATGCCATTGGCTCTTCTAATGAGTTTAAGGATCTGGCAGAAATTCTCTATTTTTTCTTCCCTTGGTCAGTCTATCAGATAAGAAGTTCATGACACTTTCCTGTCTCAGATCTCTGTTTTTGAAGTACTTCAGAATAAAGCATTCCTCAAGTTATTTCAGGAAGTTTCTGTGAGCTGAGAGCAGATTTTCTGCATTTTCTTTTTTATTATATCTAAACTAGGGATATACACGCTCTGTGAATGTTTCCTTCTTTTAAGGAAATACAGGGTGGAGGGGGGTGTTTCTCTGATCTGACAACACCATGCTACATGCTTCATGACTGGGTTCATATTCCTTCCACCTACACCACTGTGTTTATTGTCACCCACTCCACCCCCTGCACTCAACTCTATAAGACTCTACAGAAAGCAGTCCTTCATTTCTCTCAATAAGACAAAAATTCCTACAAATACTTGGCTCAGGTTTTAAACTAGTTACAAACAGAGCCAGAACCTGGCTTATTATCATCATATCCATTAAATTATCATTTTAGCAGTAAAAAATCAGGACAAATCATGCTTTCTCTAGAAAACGAAATAGCCTATCCATCTGCAATCCCTTTTCCAAAGCATGCCTACATCACCATTAGCTAAAGGAAACTGCTACCTCATCATAGCCTCCATCTCTTCTCCAATAAAAATGCTAAAGGTATTTGAAAGCAGTTATGACCCCATGTGTGTAAGGCCTCTGATTTCTAATCTTTGGTATGCAGAGAGCACTTTATACTCTTTGTCCCCTTGTAAACATTATCCTGCTCTCTGAACACCCAGACTGAAGGTTGCATTTCTCACGTACCTGGTCATGCTTCCACAAGATGAGTCACTCTCCCTGTAACTACTCATGGCCACACAATCTACCAGCTCTCTCCATCTCAACCATTGAAATTAATTAAGATGAATCAAATATTTTCCTTAAAAGAGATTATAAAAAATGTCCATTTTCCCGCTAAAAGTGGGGACACCTGAGCTGATTGAAACAACTATTAACTTTTGGTATGGTTAATATCTTGTGGTTGCCTGATTTCCAGGCCTCTTTCAAGAGTAAATAGTTCATCTAGAAAGAGCCAACAAATTGTTGGGATGTTTTTACAGTTAGTATGAGATTCTGAGCTGACACAGGTGTCCTGCTAACCAGCCAGAAAATGTGAGTGCCCTGACTACTGTAGTGCTATGCCAGTGAAAGAATCTGCTTCTTCATCTAGTGCTTTGAGGATAATTTAAGACCAAAATCTATTCCCGACTGAAAGAGCAAGCTGTGTTCAATCCAGAATTTACAAACAGCTATTCCTTCAGTTTAGGCAATCCATAGGAAATAAGTACTTTGCCTTCTGGCTGAGTGCTGTTTGCTCAATACTCTGCTGTCTACCCAAATGGCAAAATAGATATTCCACTACCATCTGATAAATTTTCTAGGTTACATGCAAAGATATAACTTTATCAGCAATTTGGTTTGTAGGTACAAAAACTGTCTACACAAAGGCTCCTGTTAAATACCATCAAGTACAAAGAGATTTGTCGCAAGTACCTCAACTTCCTACAGATTCTATGAACCAAATCAGTGGATCTAAAATCAAATACTTTAGTCCTTGTTAGTATTCTCTTTCTGGAATTTTGCCAGCACATATCCACTTCCACACAAAGCCCAGACAAAGAACTCAGATTCTTTCCACACAAAGAATTCAGATTCTTATGCTCATCCTTTTCCCCAAACAATTATAGAGAAAGGATGCATTCTCCTCATGTTACTTCTGTAGCATGTGGACCTGCTAAGACAACTCCCCATGGCCACCACTTGCTTCAGACAAGTACTTTCATATGAACTTCATGGCAACTTCAAAATTTACAGTAACCTGAGAAACAGATTATTAATTATAACTTCCACAGTTTATAATGACCAAGGTTCTTGGCCTGTTAGATATCTTCTCCCATTAGCTGGCTAAAAAATTCAGTGATTAGGAACAGTGTGCCTTCCTCTATCTTCCATATGAGTCAGACCATTCTGCAATTCTCACCACAGGGAAAATAAACTCTTAATTGTATCAGTACCATGTATTTTCTCAAATGAATACACTGACTGAACATGTGATGTACACAATGTTTTTTCTCTAGACGGTTTGACAGTCAAAGACAGGGCAAGTCTTAGGGTTTTTTGTTTGAAAACTCTGGTGTTACCATATATTTATGCTTTCTTCAAAGTTATGTTGAGATAACATCTTGCATTTAGTAAATAAGAAAATCCCACTCCATCTCCATCTTATCTTCCCATTCTTTGTTATGCATTGTGGCTGGAGTCCACTCCACTGTGTGCACAGTGTGCTTGTGCTCTGATTCCTGCTCCCCCATCTTGCACCATTCAGCATGAAGGAGTGACTGGAGGGATGTCCACTTATCAGCCATTGTCAGGAGCTGGCAGTGACAGCAGGCAAGCTAACATCCCAGAAATCTCTTAAACCACTGAAGTGCAAGAGAAGAAAGGAATCAAAATAAAATAAGACTGTAAACAGTGGAAGACCAAAGACTGGTATTAAAAGTATATGGACACTTTATTGGCACAAAAATAGATGTTGAAGGAGAGCCATTTGTTTGTATGCATAGAGGTAATTAATTGATAAATTGGAATTGTTCAAAGTGTTCAAAAACATTTTTTTAAAGTTTTACAAACTAAAAAGTCAAATAGTAGGTATTGAAAATATTTCATATTTTATGTCTATGTATTTTTTCCTGTCACTGTCTACCAGGATTCCTTTCAGGCATACGTACTGGCTTTCAAGTTATTCTAACTTCTATTAAAAATGTTATCATGAAACATTCACTCTCAGCAGTGCTTTAAAAGAATATGCAAATATATCTGTCTTCACGCTCCTGAATATTGAGGGACTAGTTGGCTAATCTTCCACTTCCTTAAAGTAAACTGAACGATACCTTTTAAAGAGAATTAAATTAAATTTTCTGCTGAAAAATGAAGTGTTCAATAGTGGCAGAGCTAGGTATAGACGTCTTTCAAATAGTGTGAGAAGGAAGATACTATTCCCATCGTATTTCAGCATTATGCTATTATTAAAAAAATCCCTTGCACAGTTTTAAGCAGATTTAGGGTTCCTTAAAGGTGAATAAGTCATCACAAAGCAACTAAGAATCATGCAGTGAATCTCTGCTCCATGCCCCAGGGCTCTAACTAAAATTATTTGTCTTTGTGGCAGCAGAATGTGCAGACAATGGGAAGAGCTGAGCAGTCCCCTCCAGGAGGGGATGTTAAAGAGCGAGTTAGGCTGTACCCATAAGCAGTGAGAGTTCGTACATGCTGTTTCCCTGCAGGGATGTACAAAACACTGCCTGAGGGCCTTTTTGCAGCTTCAGACTTGTTTCCACCACCCTGATATGTCAGAGATGGGAAGCAGTTAACCATCAACCCCACCCCTGGAGCAGGTCATCATATTTATAACCTCCATATGCGCACACGCTGACCCACCTCAATTCCTACTTTTGCTCTTCTGTAGTGCCACGTGTCTTTTCAAGATAAAACAACATGAAAAAAAAACCCAAAACTGCATATACATTTTTCTTTAAACAAATTCAAACCTGTCTTCAACCCCTGACTCACCCTAACTCACCCAAGCCATGGGGTAGTTCTGGCTTGGGGTGAGCTTTTGGCATCCTGGAGCTCAGCAAGGGGGAAACGCTATACACAAGCCCTGGAGGATCATTCCATGTACTGGTGCCTTGAAAGTAGCAGATGGAGTTGTTCCCACCACCACCTGAGTTGTTCCCACCACCACCTCATCCTGGTTTTATCAGTAGCTGGACATGCACAGCACTTTGCCCAGTTTTAGCCAGAGGTTTCAGCTTGTTCTGCTTGGCTGAGGGGCACCACACACTGCAGCAAGGTGCTGCAGGAGAAGAAAGAGAGTGAGGAGGAGGCAGCAGAAGGCTGGCAGGACAGATCCAGCTCTTCAAGTGGCTCTGTGTTCAGCCAAGGAGAGTCTCCTGCACTTGGGGTGCAAACTCAGCTGCCTTCAGGACTTCATGACAACCTGGGACAATGCAGCCATTCTTCGGAGGAGCTCGCCTCCAGGAGCTGAGCAACTGCAGAGCAGGGTTTACTCCTCCAAGATCAGGGATAAAGCAGCACATCTTGCAGTCTTTCCATTATTTTGCCTGTCAAGGATTTGTCTTAAATCCTTACACAGTGTCAGCCATGTAAAACTTCACTGTAGCATCTCCTGTTAAATCTTCATTGTTATGTTGGGAGGAACAGCTAAAGTCCAAATGGATTTTGAAGCATTTCATTTAGCTGAGCTTGACTTACTGCAGTCCTAATGTATGAATTTCATATGCTGAGCTTTACATCAGACTGACAAGATAAACAGATTCAGAAAAACATTTTTCAGTAATTCATAAACAAAAACCTCAGCAGTGGTCCAGCTGAGAAATCTTTTTCTCATAAAAAAGTGTGATGCATCTAAAATAAGTGTTGACCATCAATGCAATCTGCAGATAAACAAAAATCTGAGTATTTCATTATTCGTGCTTGTCTATACTTGGTATTAACATAAGATAGAGTAAACGAGAACAGACAGTCAATTTGTTTTATACATAAACAATATTTGAAAATATAGATGCATTACCAGCAATTCTTAGCTTATTATTCTTAAAGGATTTTGTAAATCGCTCTCCTTAATATACTACCACAATTTTTATAAATTGTTCAATTAGCACAATTTATGGAGATTGTGTCATGCAGATTGTTAGTAAATTGAATCTGTTTTTCTCATTTATTTCCATTTTTCTTTGCTAGGGCACAATTCAGCAGAAATACAAGGATCAGATTCTTCTCTCAATTACACCAGACGGTGTCTGAGTTACTACACTGGCCTCATTTTAAGAAAGTGAAACCTAGATCCTGATTTTCCATGTTTTAAATTCCATTAAAGAAAAAAAAGGTCTTCAAAATGTTTCTGTAGCTGAGATGAAATTAGTTTGCCCATTACTAACAGGACGCTCAAGTATTTCTTTTTTTTGTCTTACCACAAAAGGCTAGACAGTAAATTCTAATTTCATCTAAAATAACATGGTAAAATTGCCCTTAGAATTATTATCATTTAAGCCAGTTTTGAGCAAATTATCAATGCTGGAGGGGAAAAAAGCATGTGTAAGAAATTAGCAAAGTGTATAGAAAAGGGAAAGACAAATAACAAAAATGTGGACATTATCCTTGGTCTAGGCTGACTTCCAAAGACTCTGGTAGCAATTCCCCTTGTATACAATCCTGAATGAAGCTCCTTTAATTAAACTTTTTTCTCTATCATAAGCAATATGGGCCATGTTTTTGAAGACATGCATTCCAGAGGATACAGCATCGCAATGCAAACAATTTAATCCCAAATATTTGGAAAATGTGGAGCTAGATCTTGAGAACTTTCAAAGAACAAAAGGAATTCCATGTGGTTTTCAGTAAGTTTTGTGCAAAATCTTTAATATTTCCATTCTAAGAACAATATCCTGGGATCTCCCAAGAAACACCACAAATTACTTTAATGTTCAGAGGACCTAAGGAGTAAGGATCATGGATAAACTGAAAGAATATGAAGTGGAGCCAGTCACCCCAAAAAGGAGGGGGATGATACTACCTCTCCAATGTCCAAAGGCTCACAGAGGCAGCAACAGGCTTGACAGCAGAGGGAAATAAATGTCCCCATCCCTTCCTTCCATAAGAATCATTCCATGAAGGAGAGGCACAGGAAGCCAATCTTGTCAGGAAAGGTTAATAGAGGTGCTGGAGGTTGGAGACATTGGGGAGTAGGGTGTTACACAAGGAGACAGCCCAGAAATGCTGCCCAAAGCACCCTGTCCTGCCAGCAGCAGGACAGAGGAAAGTAAGAAGCACCTGAAGGGTCAGAGGGGAGACAACAGAGACAGGCACAAATAGTAGAATGCATTAGACGAGGTGAGGTATAGAGGAAATGCATCTGATTGTTGGACAGGGGTGAGAAACTATATACACTGGAGATACATTTAAGGACAACTAATGGTTTCAGAGCAGGACCAGGTAGAGCAGAAAAGTGAGACTGCTGCAAGGTGTGATTTTTCATCAAACCAAGAGATTTTGGCAGGTTTTTGCCATCCTGAGTCTAAGAGGCATAGTAATGAGCCTCAAGGCTTTATGGTAGGAGCGTCCTTTGTGATGCAGTTTCTGCAATTTTACTCACCTGCACCTCCTGCTTTTTGCTCCTCTTGCTGCTCTAGAGACAGCAATGACTTCTTAAAATGCACTTGTGTATTACTTAATGTTGAGCTCAAACTCAGCATTAGTCTTATTTTAATGAGCATAATAATATAACTTGTGGTCTTTCATCTGATAGAAAGCACTGGTAAGACAACTGGGGCTCTGAGTAAGATGGAGAAATTTACTCCTATTGTTATAGGAGCAATTTGTAGATAATTTTTTTCAATAATGTTGATAAAGGCTTAGACCAAAAAAGTAAATACATCCTGATCAAGATACAGACACACTTTTAAAAGAAAAAAAATCAAATTAAAAGCTCAAGAATTGAAATCGAAACTGACTTTTTAAATGTTTATATCAATTTTTCCTTTACATATATGTTTTTAAATTAGTTTTGTGGTTTAAAAACTTTAACAAACATTTCCAGAGAAATATATAAATGCAAATGCTATAAGAAATCATGGGACAAGAGTCCTTCAAAAACAGTCATGTCCCTGTAATACAAGCATGAACTAAAGTCACATAACCTCCTGGTATATAGCCCCTGAGAAAAGAAACAAAATTTTTATTATTTTCCTTTCTTCTTTTGACTTAGCCAAAAAAATCAGATCACCAGTGGGTCATCAGGTAGCACCCTCCTTGTCCACTTTTCCGCCCTCTAGTTTTCTTTTTAGACAGATTTACTACCGCAGACAAGAATCACACTAATAAAATCATCACAAATACAGTCATAGAATGGTTTGGGTTGGAAAGCACCTTAATGATCAAAAAGTTTTAATCCCCTTGCCATGGGCAGGGACACCTTCTGCTAGACCAGGATGCTCAAAGCTCCATCCAACTTGGCCTTGAACACTTCCAGGGATGGGGCATCCACAGCTTCCCTGGGCAACCTGTTCCAGTGCCTCACCACCCTCACAGTAAAGAATTTCTTCCTAACACCTAAGCTAAACCTTGCTTTTTTTTTCAGTTTGAACTCATTCTCTTTTGTCCTGTAACTACATGCCCTTGTAAAATGTCCTCCTCTGACTTTCTTGTAGGTCCCCTTCAGGTACTGATAGCACAATCGTATTTGCGTAAATCAATGTATAGCAGAATGCAGGTCTCCACAACCATCTGTGCTTTATACAAATATCACATACATTCACATACCATGAGCAAGCAATGAGGTGTTTGAAGGAGCAGGAGAGGGTGCATTTTAGGGAAGCTTTTGCCCTAACTCAAATCACTGTTATGTTTTCAGGGTGTGTGACTCATCTGATGAGCTTTTTCCTCCCTTCTCCACATAGGTAGAACAGTGAACAAGAAATAAATGACAGGGTTCTAACACATACTACTAGAGAGAAATAATTAGCAACTCTTAAGACAAGAAAGGGAGCTTCTTAAGAAAGGGAAGTGCAACACTCGGCTTGCATTTGCAGGCATTTTTAAAATTATCTTGTTAAAATAAAAAACAGGATAAGGGCTCTTGATCACAGCTTCTACTTCACTTTCATTGCCATCAATGTGACAATAACTTAAAATTTTCTCAGCCCCCAAATTCTTCAAATACCACAAATAGATTGTTTTACACAGACACCAAGAAATGACTAAATGACTAAAAATTTCATAGAATACACATTCCACTCAGAACACTGAAAAAAAGAAAAAAGAATCTGGTAATAGATACAGCAGGAAAGATTTTGAAGCATCATTAGCGACTAGGATGTGAGTCCCTGTGCTGACTTCAAACACGTGCATGAAGTGAGATCCTGCCCTGTTACTGAACAATGAAGGATATAAGGAATCAGCTGAAGTTCTCCCACTAAAAAGCTGACTGCATAGCCACACCCAGTAAGAATCAATCCTCTCTTCACAGGGTCTAAACTTTAGCTACTGAACTTTACCTGCTAAACACCTACTTAGAAGAAAAGAACACTAAAATGTACCTAAGGTGAAGGATGAAAGAATAAAATATGTAATTCTAAGAAAAGAGGCATTTAGGAGAAACCAATCCAGGCAATTCAAAGACAAAAAATGAGCAGGCACAGCACAGAGGCAGTCATTACAGCAGGAAAGGGGTGAAGGCAAGTCTGGAGAGAAAAGGATGCAGTAGAGGGTTAAGCAAAAGTAAGATAACCAGAGAATAGTTGAAAACTACAAAGGAGGTCACAGATATTAGGCAGGAAGTCCCAAGACCTGCTTTTAGGGAAGATTAAACTCGGGTTGAATTGAATCCCTTTACAGGCTGGATGATGGAACTGTTCACTCAGATGGCTGGGCAATAGGGTTAAGAAACCCCAGTATTTGCTCAGGGGTCAGCTCCAGCTGAGACAGAAGTCTCTTGCAGCACAATTTTCCCATACTTCTCTCATGTATTTACCTTAGGAGCACATTTAAAGGGGAGTTTTTGCTCCAGCACGGAGCTTTTGTTACAGCACGGAGTTTTAAGCTATTCAGATACATCTGCATGTCAGGTGCTTGCTTTGGTCTGTGGAATTTGGAAATTTTATAAGAGCACACTGCACATTTCACCCTTACAGAGGGTACATTATAAGGGAGCCCTGCTTTTTCAAATAGTTCTTAATTTAAATCACGCCATTTTATCTGAGATTTTAAATTAAGAATTCTGTGTTTTTCTCACTGTTTTTTCTCATTTTTGGATTCTTTTTCCCTCTCCATTTTAGCAAAGTCTGTCCCATTGTTCCAAAACTAATATAGTAATACGACAGGAAATATTCCTTTTTTTAAATGGGGCAGGGATATGACAAGGTAAAAAATAAGTTCAGTAAATACTCCCAAACAACAGAAAAAATAATCAAGTGACAGGGTGAGGCAAGTACAATCATTTTCTTTCTAGCGTGGTTGATACACATCCTATTTTTGCTCATTTTCAAAGCAGCTTTTGTAACCATCAAACCATATAGTAGAGCCTTCTTATTCTGTCTGTAATGACTTTTTCTACTCATGCTAATCTAAGCCAACCTAATTTCCAGTTTCTGTACAAATGTTTCTTGGGCTTGGATAAGTGAGAAGATGGTGATTCAGCCAGTGGGTCTCTCACTACCGTTCCTCACTGTCCTAGCACAGGGAGGAGCTGTACCTATGCTCTTCCTACTGTTTTTGTCAGCAACACACAACTCACCTCAGCTCCTTTTACCCAGATTTGCTTCCTGAGGGCCCTGAGCAAGATGGACTCTGATTCAGCTGAATCCAGCTTTCTGCCCTCCTGTGGTCTCTGTTTTGCTGTTTTTTTCTCCTTCCTACCCCAGGAGACAGAAGCTCTATGCTTTCCTCCCTTCATAGCACTCACAGCCTGCTGGTTAGGATTTAATTAACCTTAGATCTCTTCTGCTGTCTGTATCTTCTGAAGAAAAGTCACCAACTCTTCTCGGTCATCTCCACCTAATCTGTTGCTTCATTGTATTCCTGTAAAACCCTTCTTCCCCATTAGTTTCAGCAGGATCACCCCATTGGGTTATTCTGCAAAAATTAATCATCCTCATTTGGGAGTCACCGGAGAAGACTTGACCTGGTTTTGCCCTTGATGATTTCTCTTCTCATTGATTCACTCTTCAATATGATTCCACTAACATTTGTGCTGTCAGAACCAAGGGGATGCTAAACAGCATAATAAATCTGAGAAGAAAATGTCTCTGCCCCACAGGAAAAGGTTTAAAACAAATTATAATTTTTATAACTGCAGGACTTTCAACTTTGTGTTTGTATATCGGTAGCTTTTGTCAGAATTGAAGGAACTGGAAGAAAACAGCAGTAAACCAATATAAGCTATTTGCATAATAGACTTACTACTTTCAGATACTGATGAACAAGATTCCCCTTGGCTAAGTTAGAGGGCAAAGGCAATTTTCCTTGTTTTAACATCAGCCCTTTCTGTTCCCTAGTCAGGCTGCCAGTGTCTGATCTCTCTACTTCTTGTATCCCAAGTTTCTTTACTTTTTAATGACCAGAAAATTTTGGTTATAGCTCATTATCAAGGTAAATTCTCCCACAATTAGTTTTCTAGACATACAAACACAGAAAAAATTTAATAATTTGCATTTCATTTATCCACCTTCAGATGATTGACTAAGAAAAGAATGCAACCCTCCACTGTGTTTCTGCAAACACACAAAAGCATCCATCACCTAATGAGAACACCCATCTCATTTAGATGCCTGAGCTTGAAGTGATCAGTTATAAAAGAGGGACTGTATCTGTACATGAATGCAAATATTGGTGGAAGACATGTTGAGACATGTGGGCTAACAACGTTTTTGAGAAGTTTGTCTCTTCGACATTTACATAAACCTTCCAGATTCCATAAAATCCACGTGGGATTATGCTACCTTACTGAGGTACTGTAAATGGTGAATGAGTGGCATGGCATCCCATCCATCAGAAAACAGAGAAGACAGGAAATGGGGAAGGTAGGAATAGTTTTGTCACGATATGAACTCCACCTGTTCTTCTGTTAGCCACTCTCAGGCAAGACAACCCTGAAAAAAGAAAGCCATGCCCCCTAACAAGGTGTTTTCTTCATGAAAAACTGTCAAAGTCGCTACTGGACCAGAGAACACTTTGTCATCTTTGAACCTGCAAGTAAAAGTCCATTTTGTATAATTTCAAAAGTATCGCTTTTCAACTTTTATGGCTTTATATGTTTTCTGTGTCTGCACAGGGCTCAGACCAAAAGCAAAGCTGTCATGGTCAAGCACCACCTGAGTCAGAACTTCGAGCTGTCTGACAGATTTTCTGTGCCATGCAATAGCTCTGTGCTCCCAGCTGCAAATTATACATAATAATGAAAATCTCTGCTGTTTGCAGAGACTGTCCACAAGCCAGAAGTGTCCAAAACATGGATAAAAACAGTCCCTGTGAGCAAAGCTGAGAATAGCAATGTCAGTCTGGTCTACGAGGCACACACCTGAGCTACAAACAAAAAAATCATCAAAGAAGCTTCATTGGTCACAAAGGGATAAAGGCATTTCCTTCCTGTTTGTAGAAAGTTTTCAGATATGCAGCTTTAAAGTGCTGGATAAGAAAAAATCCTTCCTGATTTACATCTCCTGAAAAAGATTTAATTAGTTGTGGAGTATCATAAAATGCCTAGGAAGTAGCCACTTGCTGATGTATTCACTTGGGAGCAATTTAAGGAACAGCTCTTCAGCCCTGTAGACATGTGAGATGAAAAACTAGACAGATCATTAGCCAACAATGAAATTAAAAAGAAAAATACAAAGACTGGGAAAAGCAATTATCACCTCCATTAAATTTTATCTGATTCCCTATCAAGTGTGGCTGGACAAAGGGAGAAAAACTAGTGTCCCAACAATTCCTTGGTGAGCTGCTGCATTCAGGACAAGAAGAGATGAAATGCAGCCCCCTGCACAGAGGGTTAGGTAGGATTTTGGCATATCAAACCACTCACTCCCAGGATAACAAAATGTTCACAGTGAGCTGGCGAAATAAAGATAGCACTGATGAATAATTCAGAGACAGGACCTGAATCTGGAGTCGCTACTCAGACCTGAAGTGAGTAGCTGTTTTGCCTACAGAAGAACCATTGGGATTTCTAAATAAAGTCATGTTTTTTCATAATGTGTATGAAGCAGTCAGTAAGAGCCCTCTTCTGCTCTCCACGGGCAATCATCTTGCAGGGCAGACCCCTGCTTCTGCTGACTCTTAGTAATTGCACGACTTGGTGAGGGGTCACAATATCTTCCTGGATGCCACTGGACCAGGCATCCATGGCAAGGTCTGTCTGAACCTTCTCTCAGTTCCAAGTGGTGACTCCAGCACCTGTCTGCACTTTAGGGACTTCCTTTCCTGAGCCATGGCACAGTCATTCTCCCCTATTAAGGTAACAGACTTATTAGGGCTACAGCTACATTGCACACAAAATGCACTTGCTGCATTTAAAATACTTCATTAAATTAACAAAAAATGCACACCAGTAATTTTCTAGCTTATTCTTTCACCTGTATCTAGGAATATTAGCAAATCATCATTATTCAAGAATGCTGTCGAATTAGGATCTCTAACTAAGAGGATAAACTTTATTTTGAATACCCGTAATGTCTGTGATTAAATATGCATATTTCTTATTTCTATTTTTCAGTCTTGCTCTGAAGAATGGATCATATTTAATGTCCACCATATGGGAAACAGCCCACCAAAAGAAACACTACTTGGGATAATTTCATGGGTATTCAGAAGAACAGAAAATTAATTAATTTTCCTTCTGGTTCTCAAAAAGTACCTTGACAGAAGGAAGGCTTTATGACATGCCAATTTTCTTTCTGTCCCAAAATACTGTAGGAATCATTTTCTTGATGTATTTTACTATTTCAGATTCTTGTCCTGATCAGAAATGAAAAAATTCAAAGGATGAACAAACGTGAAAGGTTAGCAAAACATATTTGAACCTCAAAAATGTTACATTTGCAGTTTTGGAGAAATCTAAATGTCATTTCATGCAAACAGATTTTCCCACAGCTCTCCTTAATTCTTAGAGAACATGATAACAAGGATACAGTCAAGAGATAAAACCAAGATTAATGAGACAAAAGTGAGGCACTTAATAGCTGAATCTGTGGGATGATATGCACAGGAAAATGATGAAATGGTCATGAAGCATGATTCAAGAGTGAACTTCACAAGAAAATATCTATATCACAGGAAACATATTTGCATTTTAGGAGGAAAGAACTCAATAACCCAGCAGGGTATTTCCGTTTCTAATTATTTGCTACTGTGATTCAGTGACTGGATTCTGGGTTTTGTGAAAATGCTTCTGTAAGCTGCATGAAAGAGATCAAAAGTCATCCATTTTTATGCTAATATAAAGGAGTTCAATCTCAATACAAGATCTGCCTTCACAGGCCCTTACAGAAACACAGCATCCAATTAAAAGGAGCCCAATACCTCTATTGACATGAAGCTCTACAGCAGTATGCACATTTGCAGTGTCCTACACCACCTTAGTCAATTCTTTTTAGGTAATTCATTGCTCACTTGACAAATGTCTCAGCTTTGTTCACTGATAACCACAACCTGTATTTTCACATTTCCTCTCATCCAGGATCCTGGACCAGGAGTATAGAGCTAGGAAGTACCCATACTACAGAATATAAGAAAGAGGATAAATAATTTTGGAGTATTTTTGACAACTACTGTAAAACACTGAAAGAGCTTAAATGTTCCTTTTGCAAAATATGGACTATTTGTCCCATTTGTCCTAACATTTTCCTTGGAGAATAATATATTCTTTAAATAACTTAATATTTTTTCTTTAATGATAATGCTGAAGATTGTCTTTTCCCATTTTTTGTAAAGCTAAACCACCAATCATAATTTTCAAACCATTTCTCTCAAAGGAAAGACATTTCATTCACACTGATAGCACTCTGATATAAGAGAGTTAGCTGATAATAAGCAAAATGGGAAATTATCAAGAAGCCAATATTTTTCAAAGATATTCCTGAGAACAGATGAGTCTAGGTTTTATATTAGCCTTAAAGTTGCTTTAATATAAAGTTTCTTAGTTCCAATTTAAAAAAATAATTTATGGGAAACAGTCTCTGTATCACAATGTGCTACATTTCCATGGCAGTTTTAGAAGGTGACTTGTCACTATTTTCTGGGAGTGTGATTCTTACTCTATGAATAGTAGAGTGGGTTTTTTTGGTTTGTTTTTTTTTTCCTTTATTCTGAAAGATTCATTTGTTGAAGATCAATTAATAAGCTTCAAGCAGCCTCCTTGTGCCCTACTCATCTGTCATGTTAATGACTTGACCCTATCTGGCAGCATGAATCAGAAACTGATAGTAGGGCCTCTCACTGCACCTTGTAAATGAAACACATATACAGGTACCCAAAATAAGTTTCCTTCCTCAAAGGCAGAACCTTGCAGAACCTTCTGGGACAGAAGGGCAGGAGTACAGTCCAAACCACTAGACTTTGGAAGGAAATTCGAGACAGGACAGGTAGCAATAAAAGAGAAGAGACAGAAGAAAGTGAGGTTTTTCCTTCCTCTAGGTTTTACAGCCATAGTAAAGTTTATTAGAAGTAGGATCCATCACATTGTTAAAAGGGTTCAAAACCTGGCTGCCTTTCTATGCTTGGCTTTGACAACACCAGGAGAAGGGAGGGAGGAGGATGGCAGCATCGGACACTGGCTGCCATAAGGAGTTCAAGTTCCTGGGAAAAAGGACTGCGGCTTTTCATGTACGTCATTTATGCTACAGTTCATAAAAAAAGGATTTGACATTTGAATAAATACAAGACTGAATTTAAGAAAGGCAAAAAATAGTATTATCAGAACAAAACAGGCCTCCAAAAGGTAGCTGCAGTCCTAAACTCCACACTGTGCTGCGGGGCATGCGAGTGGCCATCCCCACCACTGGCCCCTTGCCCAGGGAATGGGGCAGCATCCAGCCTCAGAGCTGTGGCAGCCACGGATGACAGCCCTACTCATCCTCTCCATCCTGCCTCTGGGAGCTGGGGAGGGGGCTCAGCCCCTGTCTCTTCTGCCATCCTGCACAGAGACCAGCCTGTAAGATGACTGTAGATGTGGCTCACTCACATCCCTTCCAGGACATCCTGGGAAGACCAACAGGGAAATGTTTAATAAACCCTGTAGCACTGACCAGATTTGGGGAACACATATTTTACTATGAAAACGTGGGGCAATGAGCCTTGCTAAGAAGGCAAATGCAGTGCAACACATTACATATGAAATGTTTGAGTCTCAAAAGGATACTCAGAGGAGTGTCACAGCTGTTAAACAGCCCTATGCCAAGTGCTCAGCACAATATTGCTCTGAGACACTGCACTCCTGAGAAGCCACCTGGGTTAAAGGCATCACCTGGGCATCCTGGTGCTACTAAAGGCTTTATGGTAAAAATTAACCCATCAGGATGCCTTCTTTGTTCTGACTCACTTCCAAATTGGGTTATTCAACTATGACCTAAGGCATCAGCTGGATTATGTATTTATCCCTTCCCTCGACAGACTGGTACAGCATGTGACTATACACCATTAAACAGCTGTTGGCTTTCCAGCAAAGCTGGCCATCATTCAGCCATGGATAAAATAATTATGTACAGCACTTCATTGTGTCTAGCCATCCTGAGACAGCTGCTCAAGCGGTAAAGAAACAGATTTCAGAGAATTTGCCCCCGGCCCCATTTCTGAGGTGTTGCATGACCATGACCAGCACTCTCCAGCACAAAGGGCTGTGTAGTAAGACCTTTTTAACTCACAGATGGGTGTGTGCAAAAAGGCCCATAATGAACTTCTCATAATGGGGAATTTGGTGTTGTTTTATAATGCTGCTTTTTTAAATAAGGTATCCAACTCTCTAAAGCTGCTGTGGGAAATCCTAATAGGTACTTAATGATATAACTACATGATTTCATTTTATTGTTTAGGCTTGAAGTATAATAATGCTACTGTGCTACACGTGTTCTACAGATAAAACTTTTTCTATTTATTGTTTTCTGATTGCCTCTTGGACATTATGTACTTTTGCTTCAAACTCTCTCTCATTTGTAAACTGCAGTTGAGAACAATTTATGAAGCATCATTTGAACCAAGAAGCATTTCTAATGAGTATATTTTGCAAAGGGCAGCAGCACCACAAATAACACTAATTAATAGCTGTATTTGATCTGGGGAGAAGGAAAAAGCCAATAGAAACTCTGATATTGATTTGTCCAGTGGTCTGCCTATTGTAGAATAGTAACCCTGTGTGTTCTCCACAGTGCTCAATTTTCATTTCTTTTCGTAGCATATGCAAGTACAACATCTGAGCAGAAATAAGAATCAGGAAATTCTCTTTCTGACAGCATACAGTAAGTAACATGTTTATTTTGGCACTTGATCAGAAGCAACTTTAGTTTTAATACTGCTGAAAAAGCCTTGATTGGAGAGACACATTTTCATTTCTTGCCTATTTGTTCAATATCTACAAACTGATAAAGCAAAATAATTAGACTGGGCAGTTTAATTCTTAAAGAAGAAAACAAGCAAATATTGTTTAGTTCTTTAAAGCTTTCCCAGTTGTGTTCTTTGTTTCCTGCATTTGTCAAAAGCCTACAGTTTTCTTTCTCTCCCTGATCTTTCAAGACCTTACTTAATGACTTAGTATGTTCCTCATGAGTAAATGAGGATGCATGGAGAGTAGAGGAGGGCAGATTTCACACTCAAGGGCAAACAAGCCTTGCCCAAATGTCTGTACTTCCCACAGCTGGGCACAGAGCCTGTCACCTTGTAGCTAACTACCAGCTTGTTCCACATTAGCCCAGGCTCCTCCAGTGTTGACACTGGATGCACTCATTCCCGTGTGACAGAATGTAACAAAAATTAAAATAGACTTCTTTAACAATACTGTAGATCTGCAACACAATGCAATCTAGAACACAAAGATTCTATAGATGATTCTAAAATATGTCAAATAAAACCTAAAAAAATATAGGGGCTTTGACTATATCCATATCTGTTTGGTATTAAAAAAAAACCCTAGATGTGAAGAAATAGTTGTAGCCATTGGATGTTTTCAGGGCTGCAGTGAGTCCCTCCATCTGTGGCCACCCTGAGGGACTACAGTCACAGTGACAAGTAACACAAATACAACACATTTTCCTATTGTGATTTTCTGGAGGCTATTTTTTATATGTAGGACACCTGGTAAGGGGGAATGACATGGAAATTCCCTCAGGCCTCAGGGCAGAGTGATCCAGCAGTGCCAGACCTCCTGTACCCTGGTCACTGCTTCCTCCTTCTCCCCAGCTCCTTGTGGACAGCTTGAGGGCTCTGCAGCCACCAGAACTGGCTCTGGGTTACAACATTAGAGAAAGAAAGAAAGAAAGAAAGAAAGAAAGAAAGAAAGAAAGAAAGAAAGAAAGAAAGAAAGAAAGAAAGAAAGAAAGAAAGAAAGAAAGAAAGAAAGAAAGAAAGAAAGAAAGAAAGAAAGAAAGAAAGAAAGAAAGAAAGAAAGAAAGAAAAAGAAAGAAAGAAAGATAATTTCAGATGGGTTTCAGATGGCAGGGACAGAGTGGGTGCAGAGAGAAAGAGAGAGAAGTGAGGATTTGGTTTGCCATAGGACCGCAAACCATTTCATTGAGATAGTCTTGCTTCAGGTTTTTTCTATAGGGGTACTTCCTGATCAATAGAATGGAATGCCTACCTGACTGCTTACCAGCATTCTCTGCTTTGGAAACCAAATTAATAGTGTTTCTCAGGTATGCGCATTTTAATACCAGTATGTGTTTGGATTTCTTCCAGGCTTGACATTTACTGTGAACTTCCAGGATTTATGTTCTGGAATTTCCTTTGTAAAGTAATATGAGATTTACAGATAGTCAAATACCCCTCTACTAGAGCAGGCATTGTTGTTGTTGTAACAACATGGTGCTCAAATGCAGAAATTTCATATGTGAATCCATGATGTCCAGACCAGAATGGACCAGAATTTCTGATAGGACTTATCAAAACCATAAATTGTTGGTTACATCAAGAGCCAAAACTCATTCAGCATACTGACAATAAACACATGGTGCAGCCTGATTACATTTCTTCTGGTGACCAAAGCCTAAAAGGCCATCACAGAAGGCTCTCTCTGATGAACCCATGGTCAGGGAGAGGAGGCAATGGCACCCCCAAAGTCAAGGCAAGCTCAGCAAGGCACAGACAGCACCTGAGCTGCTGCATTCAGAGTGTGTTTCTGTGGCAGATATGCAATATATTCTTTGCTGTCCATGTGATTAGTTTCCAAGGATATTAGATGTGTTTTGCTGAATATTAACCTCCAATTAGTAAAGCCGGGGATGCTGCCTGCTCTATGCATGACACCACCATCACTGTATAGATGATCTCATTTTTCAGGGACTTTGCCCATCCATCCCAACCACATAGTAGAGCAGTGGGTCCCTGCAGAAAATCAGAATGAAGGGGAGGCTCACTGGTCGGCTCTTCCCCTACTTTGTGTCTGTTCCCTGGACATTTCAGTGTGTATTGAAAGAGCAAAATTGGGCAACTGGGCTCCAGCTGGCTCTGCATTATTTTAAACAGATATTATGGAGGCAGAGGAAGACATGCATTTAGCCAGAGCAACACAGAAATGCAGTATTTCTTTTTAAATATGCATAGACAATTTAAAAAGAAAAATACTATGATTGCTTCAGGACTGCCTTTGGCTCTGATTAGAAACAGCTGAGCAAAGCCAAATGCTCAGCTGTTTCTGCAAAGAGATTAACACCTGTTGAAGATGGAATAAAAATATTCCAGACAGAGTTTAAGAGCAAATATCAAAAGATCATTATTGTAAAACTAACAGTAACACCAGTGACTGATCGCATCCCCACCCTGTCATGCTACATCATTCTTGGGAGGGAAAAAAGCACTTTAACACATACACAGCACATAAGCAATATGTGCACAGATTTTCAGCTCTTCATCCACAGCTGGCAGAATGGCTTCTCGACCCTGTTATCCAAAGAAAATTTACAGATGGTATCAGGTTGTCATGAAATAACATCCACCCAGGCATGCCATGTAGGCTTGAGGCAGACAGCTGTATTACAGCCTGTGTTGTTCTAGCTCATGCTAGTGCCCCATTTGGGGCAGGAGGAGCATTCTTCGTTTTTTACAGGACAACCCTTGGGGTGCACACAGACTGGGGAACAAGAAGCTGGAGAGCAACTCCATGGAAAGGGACCTGGGGGACCTGGTCACTGGCAAGTTGAACATGAGTTAGCAGCTCCCTGGCAGCCAGGAGGGCCAGCCCTGTCCTGGGGGCATCAGGCACAGCATGGCCAGCTGGGCAAGGGAGGGGATTGTCCTGCTCTGCCCTGAGCTCAAGTGAGCTCTGCCTCACCTCAAGTGCTAGGGGCAGTTTTAGGTGACAGAATGTAAGAAAGACATTAAGTAGTTAGAGAGCATCCAGAGAGCAACAGAGATGGTGAAGGACCTTGAGGGGAAGCTGTATAAGGAGCAGCTGAGGGTCCTTGGCTTGTTCAGCTTAGAGAAGAGGAAACTGAGGGGAGACCTCATTGCAATTCCCTCACAACGGGAAGTGGAAGGGCAGGCACTGATCTCTTCTCTGTGGTGACAAGTGACAGGACCTGAGGGAATGGCCTGAAGCTGTGTCATGGGAGGTTTAGGATCTCCACCCAGATTTGGACACTGGAACAGGCTCCTCAGGGTGTGTTCACAGCACCAGGCCTGACAGAGTTTGGACAATGCTCTCAGGCACATGGTGTGACTCTTGGGATGTCCTGTGCAGGGCCAGGAGTTGGACTCAATGATCCTTGTGTGTCCCATCCAACTCAGGACATTCTGTGATCCTGTGTGTGATTTCCCACATTCCTATTCCCATGTGCTGCAGGCACAGTAGGCACATGTTGTAGCTCCCTTTCTGTAGGCTGAAGGCAGCCTCCTGTCTCAGGGACCAGTTTCCCCTTGACCCCACAATGCCAGCCTTCCCCAGACAGTACTGGGAAAGAAGAGAAGGCCTGGCACCGCCGGAGCTCCCACAGCACCCCAAAGCGCCAGGCCCTGCGTGCTGCTCAGCAAGCTCACTGCATTCCTCCAAGGCCGATGCTGAAACTGAAATAAATTACCTCACATTTTTGACCTCAAATTAGAGTTTCTTTCCTGATGAAGGCCAGCTAGGAGCACTCCAGATCACAGTGTGCTCCCCAGTTCATCAGCGTGGAACTGCAAAGTAGGGCCTACCAGGCTCAGCCCAGGATGTGGGGCTGCCCACACTTCCAGGAAGGGAAGCACTCCCGACAACGCTGAAGGTTTCACTTGCAGGCTCACTGAGAACGTCCCTCACAGTGCCCTGTGGTGCAGACATACACCAAGCCACATCTGGGTGTGTTCCAAAGCTGCCTGTGGTGGTGGAGAAGATGAGCCCACAACACCAAGGCTTCCCACCCAGTCTTCCTTCCAGCTGCTGGAGACTGCTGCCACCTCTAGTCACGTAAAAACCTGGCTGAGGCACAGGCCACCCCTGGCTTTCTTCTCCCTGCAAACTGACGAACTGCAGCTTGCTTCTCCCCTGCACATATGTCCTTCTTCAGGCTGGAAAAGCTGCTGAAATGGCCGTGTCCAGTGCACGTCCCTGCACATCTTCCCCACTCCCCATGGAGGCAATGGCTCAAAGATTTACACTGGCTAAAAGTTTTGAGGCATGTCTCCTGAAAGCCAATTTCTTCTTGTTCCAGAAGATATTAATAATAGAAAAGCCTAGGTTCTGTTCGCTGATCTGTTTATTTTTTTTCTCTGGTCATTTATTGCAGCTCCATTTATTTCTTCCTCTGATTTCAATTTCTCTTCTTGTTTCATTTTGATTCTAGTTTCCTCAAATATTATGCACATAATTTAAGTAGCAGTATTCAGAAAAAAATACCTGGGAGTCACCTGTGTAACCCAGAAGTTATGAAAGAATGTAAAATGCAGAGAGCACAGAGAATGAGAAGAAAATACTGACATTTTTATTCTATTTTCTTTCAGTGTTGTACATGGACTGTTGTATTCCTCATATCATTAAAAAAAAAGATACAGGAAGGGTTCTGAAAATATACTTTGAAAGGATAAAGAAACTG
Source organism: Dicaeum eximium (assembly GCA_013396995.1). Taxonomy (NCBI): domain Eukaryota; kingdom Metazoa; phylum Chordata; class Aves; order Passeriformes; family Dicaeidae; genus Dicaeum; species Dicaeum eximium. The sequence continues at coordinate 532,288 of VWZP01008288.1, read as the reverse complement.
GAAGACTATCCATAAGAAGAGAGACTGCAAAGATTTAGAGAGAGAAATGAAAAAGATGATATGCAGTAGGTATATCTAATAATGGATTTTTAGAGAAAGCAATTCAATACATCTTTTTTCTGTACTAAAAAGGAAAGATGCTACCCCTTTGGACTAGAATTTCTTTCAGGGCTTGGTGAAAGTCTATTTATTAATTTAAATTGTCAAATTTTTACAAAGTCATTGGATAGGTTTAAAAGTAATTCAGAATAAACTTCCACACATTTTTCTTAGTGTATTATTAAAGAATTGATTGCTTTATACTGTTCATCTTGAAATATCTTGCTTATACCTCTGGAACATCTAGTATTATCAGCTTCATTGTTAGTAGCTGGACTAGGCTGACCAAGAATGGAAATGCTGGGGTTTCTGTAACTGTACAGACTTCTCCAGATCCAAGTATAGCCACCTATTTATTCTTAACTGCAGTAGTTTATTACTTGGAGCACTTGGTTTAAAAAACCATAACATTTTGCATGTCAAATGCTGCAAACTAAAAAAGTAGGAAAAAAGAGGCTGCTGAAACTAAGACAAGGTTAATAAATCTTTTTAATGCTTGAATAGCTAACAAGGAAGGGCATGCAAGGACAGACTTAGTGATATAATCATTACCAAAAAAGGATTTTGTGTCACCTACTACAGAAGTGTAGAATTTAAAACATTTGAAATTATTGCCTGAACACGAATTTCCTTGGGCCAAAATACCATATTTCTGGTAATTGCTTCATGCATTATCTGCAATCACAAATTATTTCACTCTGCCATTCACATGAAAATAATCTAAGGACTGTTGATGCAAGTTCAAACCTATTTTTTCTCTGGGCTGTCACTTTCAGGTGAATGTTGTAGAACAGTGTTTTTCACTGCCAGGTTCCCTCAACCATATGGATCTGTCTGGCTATGGCACACAGAATCAGAAAATAAGTGGTAGAACCCTCTGTTTACAGCTTTTAATGGTTCCTTTACTTCTACAATTAGCACTGTTTATAACTAAAGGTAATTATTTACCTCTCACATCCCAGTTTTAAGGGTCCCTCATTTTAAGAATCATCAGGTCTCACTGCTGGAAGAGGCAGTCATGGAGTTTTCCTCACTGAAACCAAAAGTTACTTTATCAGAGAGAAATTGCCACCTACATTGATATAATAGTGTTCTCCCTAAAACGAGTCTTCAGAGCATCGTTTCTGTACAAAACTTGTACAAAGTAATCAAAATGAAACTTCTTTTAATTGCCCGAGCTATCCAAAGTTCCCCAGTAATTTGACAAGCTGCAATTAGCTGCATATTTTCCAGAGGGACACTTTGAGAGGGAAAACAAAGCAGGGGGAATGAGGTATCCTGTGGAAATGCGAAATTTCCATGACTTGTGTTTTCTTGTATTTATGGATATAACCCTTCAAATGTAGTTTAAGATTTTGTTACTTGCTTGTGACAAAAGCTTGTGTGTACCATAACAGAAGATGTCTTCAGATCCCTATTTGAAGCACTGCCAGGCAGGCAGCCACAGCAGCAAGCTACCAAGTTCTGCAGCTGCCCAGAGAGCCAAGGGCTCGGCGAGGCCTGGGCTGTGGGCTACCACAGTTACATTATCATCTGCTTCAAGCCAGGTTGGGCATGTCCATATGAGCATCAGGAGCTGTTTTGGCAAGAAAGCACATGTGGCTACTCGGCTCCATTTCTTGTCTTTAAAAACAGACTTGAGTTATAAAGGCTGAAGCTGAAAAACCTTGATCCTTTCTGACCACGCATGAAAGACAGCACAAGGCAGAAGTTACAGAATCCACGTGTGAAATGGAAGAAATTGAGCCCATTTCTTCGTGAGCTGGTTTGGTTATTACAGAAATAGTCCACCAGGTAGAGCACACCACAGACAGGGCTGTAGAGTATACAGTAACCTGCCAGCCCATGTCCATGGTGCAGAGAGAGGAGCTCTGGCAGAACAACCTTCTCACAGAAGGCTGCAGGGGTTCATTACAAAGCCAGCAATAGCTCCACATGCTCCCCATGCTCCTTTGAGAACAGCCCAGTGAAAATCCAGGATTTGTTCCCCATGCACTCAAGTACCAAGGTAAGCATCTTGGCAAAGGAAATCACATTTTCCTGAAAAATAGCTACGACCTCATTACCAAGTGTTGGAGTTTTCCTTTGATTTTGTCTTTTTCTCCCTCATTTGTTCAAAGCAGAAATCAAATGGACAGGTTTGATAATTATAGGCAGTGTGCTTTGGCAAGCTCAGTGTCTCTTTTCAAGTAGTGCCAGCTGAATATAGTAGGCAATTCCCAACCTCCTACTCCAGAGTGGGTAATCTCTGTTTTCCTTTGCTGTGTATTTCCTCAACTGCCAAGCACTAAACAAACACAGAAAGAATGCTGTCAGGTCACATAGAAACCTGAAAATTTAGAATCTCTACCTACCAACATGAACAAGACTCTGCAGACAACAGAAACCTTTACCTTTACCTCTATATTAAAAAAAGATAGTTAACATGTAAGGTAGAAACCTCCATATTTCAGTTTGCAGAGGTTCATCTCTGCAAGGTTCACTTGTGCAATTGAGTAAATTATCAAAGAGAATTTAGGTCTCTCACTGTTACTAGAGGTGAGGGAATTGGGGGAGAGTAGGGAAGAATACAAAAAGGAAAAGTAAATTACATTTTTTTAAATCCCTCCATATTTCAACCTGGGGAGTTTGATTTAATGTGGTAGGTGTTCTTGGAAGTGAGCATTCCAGATTTCGTGTGCTTTTTGAGCTTTAATTAAATAATTTGAAAAAGAATACCATATGTGCACAGACTTCTCAAGGGATAAGCATGTAAATTTCTACGTTGATATTTGCAGACTGTTGAACTTATACCAGCATGGAAGGAGGCTTGGGGATTTTTTATTTCTTCCAAATAACTGCCTGAGCAGCTAGGAAACTAAGTGGGCATCTAGTAATCTTTGTCACATTCTCCAAGGTTCAAGTTCCCCAAAAAAGAAGCTACTGCATTACTGAGAAATTTTGCCAGAAAGAAAATACACCTTTATGAGTGTTTTTGTTCTCCCATAGTAATAATAAAAAAACATTAAAGCACACATAATGCAGCAGTCATTACCTATTCTAGCTGTGCAGAAAAAGGCAAAAGGAGCCCAAAAGAACAAAAGGAAGGAATGAATAAGTGCTAACACAGGCACCAGGTGGAGTGGCACGTCTGTACCCTGACTGACTCACTCACCCAGCTTGTTTTTATATACATCAACCACACGACAAACTCCACTATTATGTGCAGCTTTGATAAAATGTAATTAGTTGGTGATTTAGCAACCATCGGAAAAAAATAGGACAGTAATCGTGGCAGGGTGAAAGCATGAAACACCACAAAGAGGAGCTGAATTAGCCCCTGCAGCCAGCAATTTTTTGAAGTCTTTGGGTAGTTTGTCAGGCTGTAACAACAGAAGTGATTTTGGAAATAGGAGCAGCTGATAAAGTGGCAGTGCTGCTGATCGACATCCCTCTTCCAAACTAAAGACATGCTTGTGAATCTGTAGTTTAGAACTCCCTTAAGAAAATATTTTAAAACCTGAGTAACTACTGCAAGTATTGTTTCTCTGATCAAAAGGATGAAGTGAGCAACCCCTACACAAATGGGGGTACAAGGAGACAAGAGACAACCAGACCTGAGGTTTCATTCTGAGAGAAATTCACCACTCTCTCATCAAAAAGAAAGCTCATCTCTACGCCTTCTGCTGAATAAAAATACAAGTATTTAAAGTAACAAAAATCAGTCCCAGTCCTCACTGCAGCCGGCGTGGAACAGGCCACTAGCATCAACTGACATAAATATCTGCTGGATTCTGCCATTAAAAAGACAGGAAATATTTTCTGTTAGGAAGAAAGCATTGGAGTTAGCCTTTGCATTCATCAGAGGTACATATCACAGGGATTATGCATTTATTAAAATATGTAACATAATTGCAGTTTTAGGAAAAGGCTCTGAGGGTTTACAATATGATTCCATTTTTTTAGTTTGTGATCTCTGGGATCACAGACTGAGAGGAGAGCTTTTACCCAGTCACTTTATCATTCATCTCAGCTGCCTCTCTGCCACAGAGGAAATTCATTCCAAAAAAGCTAACCTGAAAGCTCCAATTTAACTTGCTGCTCTGTATTTATGCTTAGTATATTCCCTTATAGAAAACTATTTTTGAACAAGCATTTTATACGCAACTGCAATTTCCTTTGCAAAATTTTGTGCAGGAGAAATAACAGCATCATGTTTGTAACCTTAAGACTCAATATGGGCGCAGTTTTGTGTTTTGTTTTGGGTTTTTTTTTTCATATTGGCTCTACAAAGCAAGAGACCAACTCAAGCTTTATTGAAATATAAAAATGGTGTTCTGGAATTGGAGGCAATTCTAAACTTTCAATTATCTCAGATATTATCTCAGAATTTTGCCCTTTTCCCCTCAAAACAATTCCAGATTGTGGGATCTCTAAGTTGGAGATCGTTTTATATTCAACATTTCTTGACATCCCAGTGCATTCTAACTTAAATTCAATAGTAAACTCAGCTTAAGAGCTTCAGTGTGGAAGTTAATTTTTGATAAAATTTATCATAATCAAAAGATCTGTCAAGGCAGCCTTCTCTTTTCCTGGCTGACTTTAATCTTGAGTTTTCACTTAAATAAAGAAATAAAGAAAACCTCACCATTTCCTAACTCTGAAGCAACTTTATTAGAATGAAAATTACTGACCCAAAGTTTATTCTCCTTCAGCTACCCTTGCTTGGGCACAAATTCTTCTTACACTTCTTCAGTCACCCTCCTCTGTGGTGTTCTGCACAGTTTTGGGAAAAAAATACATATATATATATATCTACTGGGGAAAAAAAAGTTAAAATCTAAGCATTGATTTTACTCTTAATAAAATGAGAAATACACAATGCCTTAAATCTCAAATATTAAATCAGTTGTAGCACAGACAAGATCCATGATTCAATAGTGTAAGAACTTGTTCAAAGGGAGAAGCAAGTGTCTGTGTGCTCATGCTAGCTAGGAGGGTGAGAATTTGAGCTGCACAATTTCTTCCACAGTCTTGACAGAATGTTGTCTAACATACTAAATAAACATGGAAAAAAATCAGAACTTTACATTTGAAAATTGGGCACACATGATGTCAAATCAGTAGGTTTCAGGCAGGAACCATACTGCCCTTTAGGTCATGTGTTGGTCCTTTGGCATTTAAACATCTAGCAGAGACTCTGGCAATAAAAATCAAGAGGATCAAGAATAATAACAAATTCAGAAATGGTACTGTGAAAATATGAGATTAAAATACAGTTTTGAAAAAAAAAATAGCTTATATACAGATTGCATAAAAAGGTAAGATTTTATGTTAAATTTCATATTGATAAATATTGTTGTATAAAGCATATGAAGACAAGAATTCCTGCTGAGAAGCTGTCTGGTTCATTTCTAAGACATAAAGCAAGAACTTCTAAAATGTAGCTGAGGTGATGAGACACATATTACATTTTTCTTTCTTAATTTTGCTGACAGACAGTATCAACACCACTTGTTGCCAAGTTGTTCTGGAGTTTATTTCTCCCAAACAGCTACTTAAAAAAAACTCTTTTGGATGTTGAGAGCACTCCACAGAATAATGGCATGGTGCAATCTTGAAACCTCTGCCTCACCAAAGATAATGGCAGCTCCCTCAAAAGCAGTCAGCTGTGCTCCTCCTATTTAGTGATATGTATCCATATGATGCATTTGAGTCTGCATTGAGGTATTCATTCCTGTGCCTGTCAAAGCACAATATTCTTGTGATTTAAAAACTTTTTTTTTCAAATGATACTTGATGTGTAAGAGTGCATTTGAGCCCTGCTATACCAAATTGCAAGGCTCATCCTTGACAGAAAGTACTGCAAATGTGATTGAGGGACACTGGAAAATTCAAACATGCTTTGACTTCAAGACAGAAGTTTGTATTGCTGGAAAAGGACTGAAATTTAAGATCTTCTAAAATTCTGGCTATTTGGAATTATGGCAACAGCATATTCCAAATAAGGTTGTGACCTCTTCCATTTCCCTCTTCAACTGTAGTTCTTCTTCAAGTGTGAAGGAGTAAGAGTTCAAGAGGCAGTTACACTCATTTGTCTTAGTCATCTATTTTTTCTTTATTTTGTTAGGTAGAAGATACCCGGGTCTTTTTATACTCTCCAGTTTCCTAGTGCTAAAATGTAGCTTTATATTTCCAGATGTGCACAAATTTCTCTGAAAAAGAGGTGGGAAGGAAAGTTCCTAAAGCTTAAAAGTTTTATATAACACTGCATATAATTGCTCTTTAATGTATTTTATGGGGCTTCTGTTTGATCCTGAAAGACCTGAAATTGTTATCTGCAATTTCTGGTAAATAACTTTTGACAAACTTCTGCTTGTCAGGAGTGTCCTTTTCTGGGACTGTGCTACGTATGATGGCACTTGGGAGGCGGGGGTAGGATTTGCCCATTACTGAGGAATGGGATCTGAAGAAGGAAGCTAGATAATTGGCTCTGAAATGGTGGTTTCACCATAAAATAACCCAGCTCAGTGCTACATTGCTGTCTGGCTCTGGGAAAATGTGCTTTTTGAAATTCCTGGCTAAATAGACACGTGCTTTCATAGATCAGAGTTCATAAACACTGCATTTTCATCAAGTTGGCAATTTGGTTTCATTCTGATCCAGTGCCACAGTCAATTTGTTGATTTGATTTTGATTTGATGTCTGCAATGCTCCACTTTTACTTTTGTGGAATATTAATGCTAGGTTGGCTTTGATTTCATGGTTCTATTTTACTTCAAGTTTCTTAACAAAATATATTGAACTGATCCTTCAAATGGGATTTTCAAAAGTGCCTAATCTGCACAATTTTTTCAGTATGCAGCATCACTGCAGAGTCTTTGAAGACATGGCATGGTATGAGCTAGCCAACCCAAAACACCAACTAGCTCTCAGTGCAGCAAGGAGTTTGCTCAGAACAGCAGTTAGCATTAAAAAAAGCATCATCCAATGCAGTAAGTATTGGCAGGGAGGGGAAAAACTCTGTTTCCTTTTGAGTTTTTGGGGGGCTTTTAGAGTAATCCTTTTCAACAATGTGTAAGACAGAACAGAACTTCCATGCATGTAAACCATGAGCCACCCAAGGGTGCTTCTGGACAGAGAAAATGTTGGCACACCCAGATGTAGCTACCTGAAGTGCCCAGCTAAAGCCCACATGCCACCACACTGCAAGAGGAGACAGAGGCTACACTTGCATTCACCGCTTGCAAGGACTTATTTCTTCCACTTGTCAGAGACCAGTCCTCTAAGTTATATGCCAAACATTGGGTAGAGCAAATAGCCAACAGATCATGCAGAAATGCAAGTGCAATTTCTGCGTTCAGCCAAGGGGTTTATGATAAGAGGCAGGGATGGCTGAATTGTGGGGAAAACCCCTCATGGAATGTTTTGGGCCGTTTCTTTGCTCCACAGTCAAGGACATGGAAGAGAGATTCAAGTCTGCATACACAGCTATCTACATTCACCTATAACACTGGTCACACTGAGTATGCTCACCATGCCAGTGGTGACTGAGTTAACAGCAGGACTGCAATTCCCGAAACCTTCACCTTGTGTTTGAACTGCAAGACAGCCTTGTCTACACTTCTGCACTGCATTTGCAAGCACCCCACAGCTAAAGTGAGTCTAATTCACACCTCTCAACACCCTCATGCACTCCTGTCTTGACTTGGTATTTTAAAAAGATTGAGAAATATTCATGACCTTAAGACTGTATCATCTTTTCAGTCCAGTTGCTCTTTGTCTTTCTTCAGGCTCTAAAGAGATTGGTTTTTAGTGTATTATTATGCTGAAAAGCTAAGTTAGGGCTGTCACAGGTCACCTTCTTATCGGTTAGTTTTAATCTGGACTTGTTACTCATCATCCTCAGCTCAGACCAAGCATCCACTTCTCTGAGTAGCAATTACAGAACCACAGAAACATGGAATGGGCAAGGATGGAAAGGACCACAGTGGGTCATCTGGACCAACCTCCTTCCTCAAGCAGGCTCATCCTAGAGCACATTGGATGGAATTGTGTCCAGATGGTTCTTGAATATCTCCAGTGTGGGAGATTCCACAGCTTCTCTGGGTAGTCTGTTTCTGTGCTCAGTCACCCACACAGTAAAGAAGTTCTTCCTCAGTTCAGGTGGAGCTTCCTGTGCATCAGTTTCTGCCATTGCCTCCTGTGCTATTGCTTGGCACCACTGAGCAGAGCCTGGCTCCATCCCCTTGGCACCTCCCTTCAGATCCTCACAGACATGGATGAGGTCCCCTCTCAGTGCCTCTTCTCGAGGCTGAACAGGCCCAGCTCCCTCAGCCTTTCCTCATGAGAGAGATGCTCCAGTGCCTCAGTCATCTTTGTTACCCTCCACTGGAGCCACTCCAGGAGCTCCATGTCTCTCTTATCCTGAGGAGACAGAACTGGACTCAGCACTCCAGATGTGCCCCACTAGGGCTGGGCAGAGGGGCAGGATCACCTCCCTTGAGCTGGTGGCATTCTAATGCTGGTATATCATCTCTACAAATCAACCAAATAGTCTCTGTGGGAAAGGAAATTCACCTAGTAAACAGAAATCACAGGGGTTAACTGATGGAGTTCATTGTAGGAAACACTTTGCCATCTCCTTTGCAAATTTGAATTTGGTATGTTCAACTTCACTTTCCTCATGAGCCCATGTTCCCCTGCCTTTCTCTCAGCATTTATCCCCATTGAATTCCCAGGCCTTTTTGCTGCACCCCCTTGCCAGGATGCCTCCCCTCCCTCTCCAAGAGAATACTCTTTCCCAAGTATTTGCCATATGCATGGTCCCATCAGTCAGTGCTGCACCTCTCATAAATTTATATTTTTCAGCTTCCACAGCCAAATGATTAGGTGAGAATCTTGGCTTATGGTTTTAAGTAAATTTCCTAGTCCTCATAGTAGCAAAGAGAAACCTAAAAACATGACTCAAGTGTACCCTAAAGGCTAAGAAACCTGAAGGTAATAAACCACACCCAAAACTTATTTTATTTTTAAAATATGAGTTTTAAGTTTTTAACCAATCTCAGGCCTTTCTCAGGCTTTTCTTGTGATTTGTGAACATCTGGGATTGGCAGTGCTGCAATCTGAGTAACCGGGTTGGAAAACATATTCCTAGAATCCAGCTGCTCTCTAGGGTCCACTTCCCACTGGTCCCAGCAGACTGCATCTCCTGAAATGACCTTCTGAGATGCACCAGGGACTCCTCAGGGTCACATAAGGAACCACTGCATTGCCTGAGCTTCTGCTTCCCCATTGCTATCTTTGGAAAAGTTAATGACCATGCTGGTTTTTTGAACTACCCCAGGGAGAGTAGCGTTCCTCAGGCAAGCACAGATATCTGGAAGCAGGAAAAATAGGTGTGATCAAATCCATGTGTTTTCTGTTCTCAGAGTAATATGTATTCAGCCTTCACCAGCAAAATCCTCCTCACTTGCTTTTCTTCTGCAAAAGAATGATTCCAGGCACTCCTTCAGCTTGGTAAACATGCATTACCAGAGGTTGGATTTTTCCAAGTAATAAGCTTTTGTTTCTTTTGTTGCAATTTCCAAACATAGCAGGCCCAGAATAAAGGTTTGTATAAGATTTGTCCATCAAAGATTATTGATTTCCTGCCTAACAAACATGGCATTTCACTCCAGCTGCTTACTCTGTTTTTCCTCTGTGTTTTATTCTGCTTTCAGATCCCCCTGTCATGCTAGGCAGAAGAGCCTGCCTCCATTATTTAATCTCTAGCCTCAGTAAGTACTTACGTTTTAAAGTTAAATTGATTTTTCCCTCTCTTCTGTGAACACTGTCACTTGGTGTTCTAGCCACACCAGTCTACCCACAACAGCCAACAGAATTTGCAAAGTACAAAGTATACATTTTGTAAGAAGCCTGAAGAATGCTGAAGTCTAATGAAACAAGGCCAATGCAATAAAAAGCACTGAAATTCAGTCCTGATGCTACTAACGTCACTGTTAGACTTAGCCCTGCTGCGATGAGAACTGCAGGGATTACTAAGTGTGTCTTCCTTCTTAATAACTCAATTGATGGTTTCAGTAGTGATGCACAAGTTGCTGCCACGTGCTAGATAAAAATAACCAAATACAGTATGTTCACAACAGTGCTGATCAGTGTGGGTTGTGACAAAGAGTCTTTTAAAGGGAAAACTCATTTCCCATCTTTGGTCTGCTAAGGGTTAGCTGGTTCATGAAACTTACCCGAAATAGAAAGTAACTTTTTTTTTTCATTTGTGAACAATCTTACTGGTCATGATCCATTACTGGAGGGCAATAGTAAATAATTTATTTATTATTAATTATTAGTATAAATATACCAGAAAAAACAAGTCCCTGATATTTCAAGATAGGGGTTGGAGCTTAAAGTCATTGAAGTCTGCAGCTTTTTTTGTTGTTGAGTGAATAAACAAGTTACTGGAAAACCTGAGGAGGCTCCATTGACAGAAACCCAGATTGGATGGAGTCACAGAAGATAGAAGATGACTTGGGGCATCTCATCTTTAAAAAATCTAATTTCTTCATGCCTGGACAGAAAGGCCACCTTAAACAAAATCAGACACAGAAGCAGATCAGAAAATTTGCAGGTCCTCTGCCTACCAAGGAAATGACTGAAGTCTGCCATATACAAAGCACATTAAGTAATTAATGAAAGCCTTGATTGTGCTACTGGCTTTAAGAAAAATATGTTTTCTGTCACTGATGAAAAACAAACGGATGTGAAAATGAGCTGCCCCTTCCTTCTTCATATGAGCTACAGCTCCTCCTTAACTCTGTGCTTTGCTAGATATAAGTGGGGACATCAGGAAATCACCTTATTACTGTGGGTTGTCAGCTACTGAGAAGAGCTTCAGTAGTAGCTATACGAAGGCATTAAAAGCTCCTTGAAATGGAAGCAGACAGCTGAGGGAGGGATGAGCTGGGAAGGAAAGTAAAGAGAGAAATGAGACTGCAGCCTGCTCCAGTTGCTGCTTGATCTGTGAAAATTGCAGAGCCTTTTCTTAATATCTGCTTCTAGGCTAGGATTGAAACACTCAATAAAAATATACCTGGAGCTAACAGACAATTAGCTTTTATTGCTACTGCTTTTTGTCTGTCAGAACTTCTTAGATTAACTGCCTTGCTTTTATTTCAGTATTTGAACAAATGATGCTATTACAAGCTTCTCCTCAGAACCAGTGGGGTGGTTTGTTTCGGTAGCTAAGAGTACATTATACCCCACAGACTATCCTCTAAGCCCTAAAAAGAATAAAAACCTTTGTACTGTGCTAGATATTATGTTAAGCAGCAAGTGAAAATTGTAGAAGCAAAACACCTCTCACAAAACATGACTTCTGCAAGTGGCATTGTTCAACTTCATGAGGAGTTGGGTTTCCCACACAGTGAGCTTCCAACTAATTGAAATCAGTTCAAAAACTGAGAGTTCTTACAAACTTTACATGAATGCAAACCAGTGGATGCCATTGTGCTGGTGAACTTGCAGCCTGAAATGCATGTTAAGATAAACAAGCTCCTCTTCTGCTGATCTTCGCCCCCTCCCCCAGAGCACTGCTCTCACCTGGTGAAGAAGTGGAGCAGCATCATTTTCCTGCTGACTGGCACCAGACGCTGCTGTCCTTCAGGGATCAAAGGGACCAAAGGGAACTGGCTTTCTAGAGAGCACTGCCAACCTTCCCAAAGTCTGAGAGCAGCGACATATGCTTACATTTTCTCTTTTTTAACTTGTAACTCTTATTCTTGCAACGCCAAGACAAAGAGGAACAAGTGAGCTCTCTCTTCTTAAGCTGAAATGCAATAGACATTTTTGCTCTCTCAAACTCCCTGGTAGCTATGCTCCTTTTTTTTGTTCAGAAGACTGCCTTAGAGGAAATCCAGGTAGTGACTACATTTACGTGCCAAGGCTGTGATATTGGCAAGATCAAGGCCAAAACTGTGCCCACATTTTCCCCTGGTAGAAGCTGATTCACTGAGAGCTCTGTTATGTGCTGTGTCTGCTGTGCCACATATTGTGAAGTAAAGCCAACAGCCTGGCAAGGGATCAGTATTGAACAGAGAGATGATACAAATCACTGGGGAACTGAAATGACTCACTGACTTTGCACTCGGCTCCACACCTACAGCTTTGTGCTTATTACATTAAAAATAAATTAAAGCACTTTGTATTATCTGCATTATAAGGTAATATTAGTGAGAGCCACCAGGGCACTGTGCTTCTGTAAAACTCACACTTTACAAATATTAAATTACACAATTATTTATAAACACAGCAGTTTTACAAAACAATAGAGATATGGTAAATGCAACTAAACCCATGCACTTAAGTCCAAAAATAGATAAATAGTGAATGAAGATGTCATCCTGTCATGAAAAATGAGTGACAGATTAATACATTTTTCCACACATTTCAATATATTTATCATAAATCTTCACTAAGCGTTTCTAATTATGACATGTTTCCATAAGATCTCTTTTTTTTTTTTTTTTTAATTGAGTGTTAGCAAGTGCTTGCTTTCCCAGAAGAACAATAATGCTGGACCAGACCAGTGGTCCACTGGGTGAAATTCGTAACAACCACAGTTCCAATGCAGGTGTGTGATGAACTTGGTCTTCAACTTCAATATCCTTGTGATTAAAGGATAACTATAAATGAAAACAAGTGAGTTCCTAACACTGAAGTTCTCAGCAGGATATTTTTTCCACTTGCTTCTGTAGCAGTAAAATATCACTCATAACAGTGACTAGGATTTATTCTTAATTTCTTGAATTGTTTTTTCCTAGGGTTTTGGGTTTTGGTTTTTTATTTCTTTTAAGAGTTCTAACATATTTGTTTTTACTTTGACCTCCACTTAAAATAGAATAACACTTTGTTCTTCCTTTTTCCAGAATAGGTGAAGCTATTTTTTTCCCATTATTCTTTCTGTGTTCTTTACCTTGCATTACTCAGGGATATTTTTCAGCTCTCACTCTACCATGCTTTACCTTGCTTTTGTTCCTCCAAGTCCCTCGGTCATCTCTCATCCAAGCTAACCTTGATCACTTTGCCTACTGCATATTTTTCATCTCAGTGTTCACCTACTTTTCAAGAAAAATATACACGTAAATGCATGTATGCAAAGAGGGAGCCAGAGGCACTTTAGTATTAACCTTTGCCCTTACTAAAATTTAACCATTTAATCCCACTCTAGTGAGGTTTTCTTGTTTTTCAGCCAGGAAGGTGCAGCACTTCAGCTCTTCTTCCATGAAAACCTATTATCCTCAGTCATACCTATAATGAGGGATGAAGAATTTTCTGAAAGGAAAATCCAACTTAAATGCCACCCTGTTCTTTACTAGATTTCTGTTAACTTATTCAAGGTGTTATTTTTTTAATACAGAAGTTATGATTTATCATATGATTTATCTATCACATCCACAACATGGATTAAAAAATCTGAATATTATTTCAGTACCTCAATGTGTCAGCACCCTGATCTTATAACATCCTTTACTTTTGTTTCTTATAAAGAATAGGTTTCAGAAAAATATGTCTGCTATTAACTCACATGGTGAAGATTGAGATAAATCTTTCACCATACTGCAGTACTCATTCTCCTTAGCTACAGCCCAGCACACTTACAGATTTTCATGCAGGTTTTCTGATTTCACTTTATTGAAGACTTAAGCTTTATTTGGTCTTCTTTATCTCTGGTTTTTATTTGTGTTTCCCAGGTTTCCCACATTTCTGAATTCTCATCTTTTCATCCTTTATCTCATTCTGTTGAGCAAAACTATAATTTTTGAAGAACTCCTGATTGCTTAGGAAAAACCACTTGAGCCTTGCCACTGCGTCTGGGGTGTTTGCTCTTACCATCTTGCTTTTTGTTGTACCTATTTCTGTCAAGAAATGATTCCAGGTGGCCTTCACACTGGTTTCTAATAATTTTCACATTCTAAAGTACCTTTATCTATAGGAATTTTTTTACCAGATTTCTTATTACTCAAAATAGTTCTCTTTAAAGCTAAGTGTTAGGGTGATAATTAATTTCTATTAACTTATTTCTTTGGAACACTCATCAGAGCTTTTTAATCTAAGTGTCTAAATTTAGGTAAAAAATAGTTTGATTTTTCTAAAGCACTGAGCTCTCTGAAACCAAATGAAACTGCTCAGGATTTTTAAATCTTTATATGTGGAAGTAAAACTTTACATACCACTTATTTTTAAAGTTCTGAACCACATAATTTCGGGGAAAGAAAAAAAGCTTTACATGGCACTCCAGATGTCCAAAACAAGCAAATAACACCCACAAAACTAGCTCTGCAGCAGCATTTTAGAAATTTTAGAGAAAGCTGTCTGGTCTGCACATGCTTTAGGGCCAGCTCATAAGCAAAAACTTTATGAGCAGAAATCTGGGGACACTATGTGCTAAAGATAACAGAGCAATTTACATCTCTTCCTCTGGAAATATTGTTAATTATCAACATTTTTACAGCACTGCCATCAACAGAACATACCCAAAACCCCCAGAAATGATTTTGTGACCTCAGCCTTTCTTTCCTCCATGCCTGCACATATTGACATACTTTCCACAGAAGCACTTGACTTCAGTTAATGAAGTTATCACTCAATAAAACGGAAATACTTGGACAAAGCTTCTGGTTTTGTTACTTTGCTATTTTTCCAGAATCTCCCATAAACAAGACTGTTGCAAGAAAAGCATTTGCAAAGCAATTGTAAAAGGCATCATTCTGCCACACCAAGTATGTTAGTCTGGAGCCCTCCCTGGCTTTCTTCTTCAGCTTTATTGTCAGTAGCTATGCCAAAAATTCATAAGGCACATGAAAAAAAAGGTCAGAGTGAAACAGTATTTTGGGGGTTGTTTTTAAAATAATCAAAGTCAAAACAATTCTTTTTTATTTTAAGTAGATGAAACATTCAGTTCAATAGGAATCTCTGAACTGATCTCTGAGTGACTTCAACCTAGCTGTCATTTTTCCACAAGTTTCACAAGCCAGTAGACTTCTTGACACTTAAAAAAACTTTTAGTTGTACAAGAAATTCTAGAGCAAGCCAAAGAAAAGTATCTTAAGAAGCTGCTTCAGTATTTCACACGACTTAATCCAAGTCATTCTTCTTAAGTCCGTTCCCTTAATAAATCACTTGGTTGATTACGGCTCCACCATCAAAGGTAAGTGCTGTCATGCATAGGTACTAAAGCTGTAGTTTCCCTCCGTTATTCCAAGTATCAGATTAGATAACAATCTAATGTGAGCTATTTCAAACATAGGAAATAGAGTATTCATTTTAATTCACCAATAGCACGTTCATATTCATCATTATTATTACCAGTTTGATGGCCTTCTTCCCCAAGAGGCTCTTATCTTCTTGAGACAAATATCTTTTGCTGCTAAAAAGATTAAATATGCAGTGAGATGTCACATTTGAAAACTATATCAAAAGCAGTTTGTTTGTTTTTTAATAGTTGTTCAAATGCCAGAAAGTATTTCCTTACAAAACCAAAAAAATCTTTCAGGTAGACTTTGGTGCTGAATACACAGACAGGAGGAAGTTCTCAGGGAGGTTAAATATTATGTCTTCATCTAGTCATAAGTGATTTATTCCCTCTGCTGTAGCCCTGCTAAATAACCATTTCTTGGTTCCTTAGTTACTACTTGAAGTAGCAAGTGATGGCTACTGCAGAAGCAGACCTTAATCACAACAGTGAGTAATGTGACAAGTAGAATTACATGGATTGACTAATTCTGAAGATCACACAAAATGGAAATTCCTATCCGAGAAGTGCTTGAAGACATGTTGTCAATAATTTCCTCAGTCATTAAAAGAGCAGTGCATTCAGTGCTGGCAAATCTTTTGAGAAGAGATGTAAAGCTTTTTCTCAAAAGATCTCACCCAGGCTCTTCTCTGAAGACCCCATCTGGGTTCGACAGGCATGTCACTTACTTCCCTGAGCATCTGGAGCTTTTTTATAACCTCATCTTCCTGTGTGTCAAACCACAACAGGATCTTCACCTACAGCCCAAGTCTATCTCCACAATAGTCAGAACAGGTAGTAGTATCTTCTTAAAAAAGAAAACCCAAATCCACAGTGAGTGACTTGCTAAGAGCAAAAGTGGCATGTTCCACAGGTGGCATATCACATGGGTTTTTTGCCCTGCAGTCCCTAACAGACTGGCTGGTTTCTCAATACTTTTCCAGCAGCAGACTTAGTGCGAAGTAGATAATTTCATCTTAATTCTAATAAGAATTTAGGAGACCTAGATATTGAAAAGATGAGATTTGGCTTCAAAAGTCACCTGGAAATGACCAGTATTATAAAGCTGCCTCACACTTGTAATTTCAAATTTAAAATTCCCACCAGCTGGGAAGTGAAAATACAACACAAAGGAGGTGAGGGTAGACAAGAACTAAAAATCTTTTCCTTCTTTGTTGTTAGTCTGTTTGCATCACACGTAGCCAATCATTTTCTCTTAGGTAAAAGAGTCCCAGGTACACAAATTGCTGAGCAACACAGTGCCACTCTTACAAAGAGCAAGCTTCCCTGTTCACATTTAGTGAATATGCTCTTCAGATTCTAATGAGTTTAAATAAAACTTCATCCATAAATTAAAGTGGTTTGGGTTTATTCGTCACGAATATTGCAAGTGTGGGTTGCCCATCACTTTGCGCCTTCTGCGTTGAAGCGCTTTATGGAAAATTACGGTAAAACAGGAACGTCCTGTGGCAAAAGTAGGAGGACTTATGGCCGGTCCAGGCTCCTCTTGTGCAGGGGCGGTACCCGACGAACCGCTTTGCACGGCAGAGGAGCAGCCGCAGGTGCTGTCCCGGTTCCCTGGGGCCGTGCCGGGATGGGTGCCATGTTGGGCGCCGCTCCCCGCGGGCCGCAGCCGCGCCGCGCTGCAGCGCTAGAGGGCGCTCCGGGACCGGGAAGTGCCGCGCCGCTCCGCAGCCCCGCGGGGTGGTAAGATCTCTTTTCACCGGGGCGGGCTGGGCCTCACCGCCCCTTCCACCGGGACACCCTCGGCACGGTGACAGCAATCTCCCGATAAAGGGGACAGGAGGGTGGGGGTGTCATGCTGCCAGCGAGGAGTTGAACAGGTGATCCCGCAGCCTTGTCAGCGGAGATAAATTATAGTCATCTCAGGGGTGAGGCACAGAGCAACGTGGCTCTTCCCAAAGGAATGGTCAGTGTAGCACTGCTCTGTCACTGTGCTGGGATTCTATCCTCGTGGGGTAGTAAGTGTTGCATTGGCTTTGTCTTCAAAACCCTGGTTTTACAGAAGCTCAGATTGCGACTACTCGCCCATTTGCAGAAAATGCCGTGCCTTTGGGAATTAACATCTCCACCTCCTCCCCAGCAAGGCAGGGGGACGGCACATTTCCAGACGTCTGCTTTTCCTCAGATGCTAGTGCAAAAGCCGTCTAAGTGTACAGCTACTGGGCTAAAACATGAAGGAGGAGAGAGGGTTACTCGAGCAGACAGTCACTTTCCAAAAGGGAGAAGAAAACCCCTGCTGAGGTTCAAAAGATTGCCCATAGCTAGAAAGTGAGAGGAGCCCATTCCTATTAAGCTGCACTATCCTTTTTGTGATGGGAGACTTAAACTGACCTTAAAGCATCTCCAGCTGTGCTTAGGAAGTTTAGCCTTAGTCTCAATGAAGTTCATTCTAAAATACTCCCTTCGTGACTAATTCATATTTTTCCTTGATATTTAATCTAATTTGCTGCAGGCTAATCCCTTTAGTTTTTGGCCTGTTGGCAAACGAAAATGAATAGTCCCTGTACTCCTGTTCCTTCTCTCTGTGAATCTGTGGACACTTATTATCTTTTTCAGGTATTTTTTTTTTTTCTTCAACAACTCTTAGAGCATTAAAACATCTGCTACTCTTCTCCTTCCTAGTTAAGAGAGAAAATTCCAGGTGTTCAGAGATGACTGAAGGAGACACTATCAGCAAGTTTTTGGTAAATGCTACATTTCCCATACCTCTATCTGGATGAAATTCTTTTGTGTCTAAGTGCCTTTAATTACCACCTATAGGCTCTTACTGAAATACTTCTCCCTGGAGTGTTTTCCTCCTTGCTCTTCTGGGTAATATATCAGGGTATCTTCTTCACTGCTTCTGTTGGATTTAGTTTAACAGCTATTACACACTTCATTAATATTTTAGGTGAAACATAATATAAACCTAATGCTTAATATGACCCTTTCAAATGGCAGATTTGGTTTTGGTCCTGGATTATAATATTCCACAGATCCGCTACAGAGAGTTTCTGAGTGACTGATATATGGAAATTTGCTCAACAAAAACTGGCATGCTATGGCCACCAAGTTTCTGTTGCCTAAGAAGACAATATCTCTTTGTCACCCTAAAGCAAGGTTTGTATTCTTTTCGTTTGTTTAGAAAATACTCTGAAAATTCAGACTGCAATAAAGATGGCTCAGTAGTATATGCAGTAAGTGAGATGATGGTTCAAATTCCAGCCCAAGTTTTCATAGGCAGCCTTGGGGAGCTATTTTGCCCAACCTGCATCTCTCAATTTCACTTCTATAAACTGAAGATAATGTTCCTTTCCCACCTGGGAAATGCACTGATACTAGTGAGATATTTGGATGCTATAAAAGAAGACCTAGGCAAAGCTTGTGCACAGTCAAATTATAAAAGTCCTAAAAGATAAACAAAATAAATCAGACTTAATATTCTTCGGCTTTTGTTTACCTACCTTCAACACTAGAATTTCCCTGGACTCACTGCTATTCCCTTGTGTTGTCTTCAAAACTGAAGCCTTGAGCTTCAGTTCTTTCCCAGATCACTTAAATTCAGGCAAAGCTTTTTCCATGAGCTGCCTCACTGTGCTAGCTGGTTTAGGCATCCCAGCCACAGCAGTGGCTGGAACAAACAAAAGAGTTCCTTGGGATGTGGATTTCTTTTTGGTTTGGAGTAGCACGCACTAAGCAACGTACAATCAAATGCAACAAAACTTTTAACCTGTTTTGGCTACGTTTTAAAGGAGAAATCATTTGGAGACTAAAATGGAGAATGAGAAACCTCAACACAACAGGCTGATTTTTGTGATAAAAAACATTCTGCCTTACAGAAGGAGAGAAGGAGAGGCATTCTCACCTGCTGCATATGGTGGCTGTCTGTGTCCTCTAAAGTAATGATCCATCCCACAGGCCAAATTCTTCCAACCTTGGTCTTGCAGGCACCACCTACACAAAAGTGCCCAGTAGCATATCTTTTTTTAAATGAAAAATTGTTAATTTAAGTATGCTACAGGGATATATGTGAAGCCATCAGAGAAAAATCATACAAGCTGAGCTAATTTCTAAGCCCTTGTTGCACAGAATTACTTAAACACATGGCTCCAAGGTTTTTCAGGTAACTGTGGAGCATTCAAGCAATATAAGGCAAGTTCAGAAAGTAATGGACAGTCCCAGTGAGTGTGCACAGGGAATGTGAGGGCCTTTCTGTGAATATATGTGCACTGTGAATGTACAGGTCTGCCAGGTGGAATACCTGGCAATTGCAAAATTGTGCTCATGTGTGGCAAAGGGCTGTATCACAGGGCTGGAAATCCCAGGTAAAATAAGCAGTTCCTCAGAGTCTTCCCAAATTTTTCATGGGAGAAGAAATAATATTCAGAGAAAAATGTGCATATATCAACCCCAGTTATCAAATATTTTATTTTGATTTCTTCAACCCCCTGGGCAGCAACCAGCTCTAAGTTACTACACTGAACTGGTTGGAATTATTCACATATTGGCATGTAAATAGGTCTCTGCAGAATTCTGAGCCTGCTTTATGATTAAACTTTACTGCCAATGGCAATAAAGATGTAATTAGCATTATTGTAATAATGGCATCCTCTTTTGTCTTATACTTTCCCAGTCTGGAATTAGAAAAAGGAAATAAAATGGTGTCACTCTGCAGGAGAAGAGTGCTGGACCTGCAGAGTTATACAGAGCACTGTAAGCATCTTGCTAGTGCAAACAAGAACAACTCACCATAAAATTAAGGGAACAAACACTATCCACTCAACAGCATAGAACACAATGTTGTTCTTTATTATATTATTTAAAAGGGGCAGATTTACTCGGTCATAAATTAATAATTCAGAAGGTGTAAGAAGGCACAGCCAATTAGCTGCAGTAATTTGCATTTTTATGCTCCTTCATTAGTTTTCTAAGGTTCTTCTTTCCTATTATAGCAATGCAAATGCCATCTTCCAAAAGGTGAATAGCCAACCTGTTTTTGTTTGCATGATAATGAAGCCTTTTCAATTATTGAAAGACCAAACAATTTAATAATTTTTAAGACAAATTTTTGTTGCTATAATATCTCTTCCTTGTGTTTTGTTTTCAAGAAACATGCATTTTTAAATGTAATTTATTTTAACCTGAAGCAGGGAGTTTATCAGGTGGCTGATCTTCTGAGGTTCCTAAAATCATGCCTATCTTTAATAACTCAAGTAAATCTTTTGAAGCAAGGTATTAAAAACCTTTCTTAAATTTAGAGGCTGACAAATAACTCAGTGTATGATGTCTTTATTTGCAGCAGAGAGTCTCTGTATCCTCTATGCAGGAATTAATTGAGAAGGGTGTAATATATGAATTTGACTGTTAGGTGAACTTCCCTTTCTTATGCCCATGCCCCAGATATCTGCTGGCACAAGTACCTTCAAAAACTTCCTGCAGCCTGCCCCAGGGATTTCCCTTTTGGTCATTACTATCTATGGGCACAGCCTTGCTAAAGTTGACGTCTTTCGCTTCTGAGAAATACTCCTGAGACCAGCAAGGTTAAAGTCCTCCTGCAGGCATAACTCAAGTCCTGGTCACCAGAGTGCTGCAGGGCAGCTGTGCTTGTTTGGTCTCTGCCTTCCCATGCAGGGCACCAGCAAATCCCACTGGCTTCCCAGAGAGCTGCTCCTAACCTGCAGCTGGTCTGACACGTACTTATTTTTCCATTTTTACTCTGGTATTTTCCTTTCCAAATGCTTTCCATGTGAGGCCATTTTATTTTATTTTTGTAATTATTTTATTTTTAATCCAGCCCCTCATTCCAGATGTAGATAGTACATACACACACTCAAACACACGTAAAAGCTGTAGTAATGCTGAGGCTGCACCTTTATAGAAATGTACCTGAGGCAGAAGGGAACCCAGGAGAATATCTGAATACAGACATTTCAGAGGGCTGGTGGGTAATAATCTCAAAAAAAAAAATAGTAGTGGGGAATTAAAACCTGGAGAATGAAACAAAGATATGGTATGTTTTCTGAGGCAGCCTCTGAAAGGACTTGAGTGTTCAGGTTACCATGAATGCTGTCAGTTGGCCGACGAAGACAGGAGACCTGCCCTTCTCCCTTTACATCAGCAGAATGCTTGTCTTTTGGAATATTGGTCTTTCCAGGGCAACCTGCAGCAGTGCTTTCTCCCAAGGACCACGGCACCACTCCCCAGCCCACTGAAATCCACTCCACCCAGTTCCCTAGTCACTTCAGCCTTTCTTTCTTACTTCTAGCAGAGGTGTTGTTCACAAACTGCACAGATCATCTTGGAAATTTTTGCCAGCAAAGAACATAAAAGAAGGCAGTTTTGTCATTTCATTGACAGTGTAGACAGCACGCCTGTAACACCGAACAAATGACCGACTATACAAGAAGCAGAGTGTGTTGGCGTGTTTTAAAAGGCTTTCTTCCTTTTTTTGTTAACTTGTTGGTGAAGGCCAGGCTCTGAATCACTTCAAGCAGGGAGGGCAGGGTGGCAGAGGAGTGGAGGGCTGAATCAGCTCCAATACTCAAAGGCAAGTGACATTATGCCAGTGGGTGTAATGAGGTGAAACTGGTGCCAGCAGGTGCAGTGAAAAAAAAGAAACAAAATGGCTTGAGGTAATATGTGATTTAAAGTAGAACTGGCCAAAAATAAAATAACCAAAACTTTGCAAACTATACAAATGAAGAAATCTGAAAGTATAGAGAAGATTTTCTAACGTCATAGTAGCAGCAGTCTCTATCTATGCCCTTGCTCCAGTTACCTCCTCCCCTTGTCCCCAGGCCCACTCCCAGCACTTCTCCTGAATGACCCCATGCAAGGGCACAAGGGTGGGGCTGTGGGCTTATGCCCACAGCAGGACAGAGCCTCCTGACTTGCAGAATTGACTTCTAGAGCTGCAGTGCTTTGTGCTTTCCTCTTCCTACGTGGATAGAAATGGGGTTCTCTGAACATGCTTATTTGGAGACAAAAGACCAGATTTTGTGATCTAGGTGTATTTCTGTTCTTTATGTCAATCAGAAAAATCAGTCTTTTATTACTTAGTGGAGAACTTAAAGATTTCATATCTTATATGTCTGCTATTTAGCTCATAAATTAAAATTATTTGCAAAGTACATTTTTAAAAAACATCACTAAGACCTTATTGCAGATCATCTCAACAGAATAACATCATTTCATATTTTTGACTGAAGTATATTAATATCAGAAGGGTTCTGTTGATTTTTTTATGTGACTTCTTGTATCACACATCTACAGGACTCCCCTAAATGAATTTCTGTATCAAGACCTATAGTGCAGCTAAGCCAGAATAAAAATTGATCATGGTTTCAAATTTTCTCTTCAGACAAAATCCACTGCAGGCTACAGTAAGTTTTTCCAGTGGTCAGCTCCCTTCTTGAGGTAAATTACTTCAAGGTTAAATTTCTCCAATTCCAGGCAATGGATTTGCTAGTCTTTTCCAGAGAAATTAGAGATGCCTTTGCACCATTTTTCTATTCTTTAGTAAGTCAAGACTTTGAACTGTAGTCCCCCATTTTCAGCATATTTTCCAGTCCTTTAAGCTCAGTCAGAGTTGCTATCAAACCCTTCTTTCTAAAGAAAACCAAATAAATAGTAATGATAAAAAATAGGAATTAGAAAGAAGGCCAAAATCCTTTTCCACAGGGCAGGACAGGCAGTGATGGAGCACGATGGCAGGCTGCTGGACCCCAGCAGTGGCACTTGGGAGTGGGAGCAGCTGTGCAGTGCCTCCCCTTCTCCTCCAGCAGAGGCACAAAGCCCCAGACTTCCCTTGCCAAGTGACTACAGTCTGTGTAGCACTTTCCCTTTTCCCTCACAGTAAATCTTCACCTGAATAATGCAAGCTCTCTGCTTTTATTCATATTCTCCTCATTATAGTCCAATGATCATTTTAGCACTTTGGCCATGGCGCAGCGCAGGAGCTCCACGTGTATCTGATTATCCATTATAAAATCAAATCCTTTTCAGTCCCTATTTCCCAGCATGGAGTCTTCTCCATCCTACAAGCATGGCTCACACTGTTCCTCATGGCTCACACTGCACAGGCTTCCAAAAAAATAACTTGTTCCATTTCTTAAAGAAAGATTGCTCTGTCATTCACCAGCCTTACTTATCATTTAATCCTCCACTAGTTTGAGTGGTATAAGAAAACTTCATGAAGAAAATGTCATGTTTTCTTGTCTCATTAAGAAAGATAAGGTGTGAGGGAAATGAACCTCATGAGGACCAAATCCTCACCATGATAGCTCCTTATTAGCAGTTATACTTAAATATGCTTATATTATATTTTTAATAAAATTCATAGGTGTTAAGTTGATTTTCTATTACTTTATTTTCTTAACAAAATGTCTTCTGGTGTGAGTGAGAGCATGTCCTTTAAAAACTTTATTAGATCAACAATGCTATCTTGATTGAAAAGAACTTGTAATCTTGTCAAAAGATGGGATCAAATTAGTCTGACAAAAATTGTTTTTGTGAAACTAATGTTGATAGACATTAATTGTGTTTAAGCAATCTCATCTTGATAGGCCCTTAATTTCCTGAGTTAGTCCTGTTATCATTTTTAAATATTGGTGCACTTTTAAATTTTTCCCAACTTCAAAATTCCTGTGTTTCAACCCTATCAGCACCAAAAGAAAATGCCTATGAGGGTCTTTTGCTAGTTCTTTTAAAACTATCAGATGAAAGTTAATTAGATATGCAGATTTAAAAATATCTAACTTAAACAAACTGCTGTGTAACTGCTTAGAATTAAAAGGACTGCATCATCATGTCGTATGACTCTACTATCTGGTTTTCCCCAAATGCAGACTCCAAGTGACTGAGATTCTGCTTTTCATGAATTCTTGTCAGTTCTGCTATCATCGTACAGTCACGGAGCAATAATATCATCGGGATTCCCGATACAACTGGGAACTCCTTTCTCTGCCTTTCCATTCTTAGATCTAATAACCACAGATATTTGTCTTTAACATTTTGCTTCTTCTATCTACTTCCTAAAATCCAAGAGACTTGTTACAATGATTGTTCCAGCTTTTTTTTTTCATGTTTCACTATGATTTAGAGATGTTTTTCATTTTACTTTGACCCATACTGTTCTTTCCTTAAGTCACTGCAACAACATCATTCTGAAATGTGCAACTTGGGCATCTAGTAAAATGTTATCCAACAATGGACAATTATCTTTTTCATGTTTCTGTTTACATTTTCTCTGGTTGATTGTCTCAATATTACTTTCAGCTTTATTAAATTGTCCTTTTCAACCCCCTGAGAATATGAATTCTTGGCAGAACTCACAATAAAAATGTAATCAAGATAAAATCAGTTTCATCTATTTTTTTAAGTTCTGTGATTAACTCTTCACTTTGTAAGGTCTTGAATAGAGTTCTGCCCCATTAGAAACAATTTTTGTTTATACAGGAAATTGTTATATATAAAATTTCAAAAATTCAAATGCTCCCTTAAAATCAGCAACTTATATCACGTCTTTCGAACTGATGCCAACCCATAAAAATATTTGTTCCTGCTACATATTATAGCTTAATGGTTGCACAGCCAATTTTCTTATTCTCTAGAGTGTTTGTGCATTTCTAGCAGACCAAAACTAGCAAACTCTCTTGTGCTTTAATCCTACAGAATCCTTCTCGTTTTTTATCCATGGCCTGTAACTTGAACTTGAGCAAGGCCATTTTATAGCAGAATCTCTCTCATACTGCTGCATTTTTCATTCCATTTTCTCAACATTGCCATAGCCAATAATTTTAACATTATCAACATGGGAATCTTCCTATTTGTTTTCAGAACATCTAGCTTTATGCTAATTATTGAGAAATTTCCACTGTGTATATAGCACATAATAAATGAAATGCTGTATATATTAGAATCAAAGGAGGTAAAATCAAATTAATCTATGTTATTAAATATTTTTAAATTTCACTGTTATGGTTATGTTTGCCATAGACAATGTCAAGTAATTTAAATGAAGTGTGAAGTTCCAGGAAAAGCAGATATTCCCTATTTTTTTCTCTATGCTTCATTTTCTTACAATCCTTCTACAGGTCATAATGAGTATGAAGTATGACTGAGTCTAGACAAATGTGTTAAGGCCTTCTATTAGCAAATTTCTTGGTACAGCTGTCATTATTTTTTTAAGTTGCTATGGAGACTTGCAAGTTTAAGGCATCACTGTTTCGATGATTTTCCATAGCAATACTGCTTTGGCTCCAGTGCACGCCCCAAAACAACCGTGAATGTCCTCCAAGATAATTTATGTCCTGTTGAACATACTAAAATATCTACACAATTGCCTAGAATATGGCAGTAGCAATAGGATGTGAAAAAGGACTGACCTACTTGCTAAGCCTACTGTTAGATAGAATAAATTTCATAATTGAGATTTCAGTAAAATAAAAGTTAAAAATATGTTGCTGGGAGAAAATGGGAAAGGCAGAGTATTTTGTCCAAATAATATTTTTATTTTTTCCCAGTATTTTAGACTTTAAACCTTAAGGCCATCCCTGGTAAACTTCTGAGAAGAAGCTAAGATACTAAACTTTTTCAGGTATATTTTTTTCCTCTTTATGCTTAAAGAGAAATAACTCTTTTCCTTTTCCTTTTTAGCTAATTGCTGCTTTATGGAATTGTGGAAGTAATAAATTTTAAGAATTCTGTAGCTCAATGGCAATAGTGTCAAATGACAAAAATCCTAAAGTGCCTTTTTAAGGACAAAGCATGTAGCTATTATTTGGATGAATGAAGACCTCTCACTGCAGACATGTAAAATACTCAGAACCTGATACGTCTCTCACCAGCTGTGCAGAGATATAAGCAGCCAGGAGTAACTGGTTTTACACAAATGGAAGTCACAGGAAATACAGAAAGTCACTCCAGCCTGGAAGCGAGGAAGGCCTCTCCTCTCAGAAGTGCTGGGCAGGGCCAAAATACACTGAGAAGCTTATTTCCTACCGTTTATTCTCACTGATGCTTCTCAGCCTTTTGTTGCAGCCTCCATCCCCTTGTATGATGAACCCAACACAGCCTTCTAGAGACAAAAAAAGGAGAGTAAAGTGACAACCAAAAGCAAAGTCAATCAAAGCAATTTTTGCCATCGCAATGATACTTCAGATCACTGTTGAGTAATTCAAATAACTGATCCATTAAACAAAAAGGCCACAGAAAAGTTACTTTTGTTGAGAAAGAGATCAAGGTTCTCCCTCAACCATTGAGCCCCATGATTTCCACACTCTTGGTGAGCAGCTGCTGAGGAGATGCCCTCACATGGACATGCAGCCCTTGCGTGGGGTTCTAAAGGAGCAAGAGCAGCCCTGTTCCCTCTTATTTCTCATCATCACCAACATCCACACACCTGGCCTGCCTTCCTGCAGCTCTCATGTCACTCAAGGCTACAGCTGGATTTTCTTTTTTAGTAGCTTTTCTTTTTCAATAAGTTTACTGAAGTCTATTAATAATAATTTTTTAAAAAGTAATAATAACAATAAAGAAAAAGTAATGCTAACAATAAAAGCCCCTTCTGTGTTTCTTCTAATAATTTTATTTCACTGTTTGGAAGGAGCACCAGGAGATACCTTCAGTTATTTAAATGTGTTGGTTTTTTATTTTCCTAGCATTTCACATTGAGAGTTAATTTTGTTTGCAGGTATTTTGCTTGCATTGCTAATATATTTTCCATTAACATACTCCTTTGTAGGTACATGCAGACCACAGAATGCTCATCTAAGAACTTCTTTACAATAAAATTGCTGCATGGTGTGTGTAACTTTGAGTTTTCACCTCAGTAACATACCTTTTTGTTGAAAAAAAAAAAAAAAAAAAAAGAAGATGCACTCTAGAGATACTGGCTTATGGCAAGCCTGCACTGGGTTTCAAGCCTCTGGTGGGTTTTGAACTAGTGACTAACCAACTGAGTGGCCAAATGGTTCTGTGGACATAGATGTGTAAGTTAATTAAACTCTGTGACAAGGAAGCAGAACAGCACTTTGATTTAGAACCATATGGAAAAGTCTTATCAGTGTATGACATATGGCTTAATTTTCCAGGAAACAAGCTTACATGGAATACCCCTGTCGCAATGCAAGAGAGCAAAGATGCAAGATTGCAGCACCTGGTGTAAATGGGCACTGTACAGAGTGTGTACAACACCAGCATGCATTGCCATTTCCTTAGTACAGACCATGTGACAACACAGAGCAGAACATGCAGCAAGTCAGTCAGTGTGCTTTGATACCACAGATCTGACACTTTTGGGTGGAGAATGAAAACAGTCTGTATTTTATGGTTAAGGGCGGATTGTTCCTCCAGTCATCTTAGCTGTTTATACATGGACATCAGAAAGACCAAACTGTGTCAGACCCCATATTCATCTATTCTAGTAGCCTATAATGGTCCCTTTAAATTCATCAAATCACCTTCTAAAGCTGTGATAATGTGGGAAAATTTTGCTTGCATGAGTAATGTTTTATTTTGAGTAAAAATAGTCTGTGATACATGACAATAATAGCACAGTTAATGTCTGAAGTATCCATGCATTCAAACACTATTAAGAAGTGAAGAGTGGGCTTTTGCTATTTTTTCAGCCCCTCAAAAGAAAAGAAAAATCAACATAGTTACAATATTGAAAATGGTAATTATAAGAATTGAAAATAATTCAAGATTTCTGATTAATTTGTTCCTAGCCTAGTATTATAAAAGCATTGTACTTAAAAAGTGGATTGCATTTGCAGCTGAGAAAAAGTGTTCTTGTCACCACGCAAATCTCTTAGGAGAAATATCCCAGAAATGGACATCTGAACACTTATTTCTGTCTAGCAGCTAAAACTCAAACTTTGCAAGGAAATTTTTAATAACTCATGTGACTCTAAATTCATACAAGCAAATCACAGCAAGAGGCAGCTGTGAAAAACACTCCCATACAGAACTGGTCTGAGGCTATGAACTCAATCTGAACTCAGATTGATCCCTATAGGCACAGATGGACTCTCCCCTCCCAGACACTGATATGTGTCCCCAAAGGAAACAGGCACAAATTGAATGAGATTAATCAGCCTGTGTCACAGAAAGCTCAATGAGACTCCCATGCAAAGGGAAATGTGCCTTTAATCCATCTGAGCCAAGTATGATAAAAAAACATGAAGAAACGGCTAAAACTCTCGGGTAATGGTATTTGAGTGAAGGTATCAATCTGCTTTCACACCCTGACTTTTGACTATTTAACTGTGTCATTTTATGTTTGCATAGTATATTGCAGGAGAACATGTACTGACACTGGCTATCAGCAAGGAATACAGCTAGGACCAACGAACAAAAAAATTGTAACTAGCTGCTATGGCTCATTTTGAGTCCATCTACTGAATAAGTGGGACCAGATTCCATTACAGTTATCTCAGGAGACACCCGAGAGCCCCCGGCTTGGAAATGACAGCCAAGGTCTGCCCAGGATGAGGGTGAACCTGAGGGCATTGTGCCTTCTCACAGCTGACCTCCACCTGGAACAAAAACCCCTGCTGATTGACAGCCAAAATGAGATATCAATCACAACAAATTGTGCAGATCTTCAATCCTACCCTTTCTTACAGGGAAAAAAAAAAGAACAAAATTAACATGAAATTACTAAAACTCCACTGAGATGAACAGAATAGTTCCAAGCTCAATAAAATTGTTCAGAAAGTGGCTTGGGAATTTTTCCATCTGACATTTTTATATTAAAAGAATGACATCTTCACTTATGTCAATCTTTTGTTCCATTTTGATTTTTCATACAGAAAACCACTTACACAAAAATCAGTATAAATGGAAAAAAAAAGCCTTGCCAAAACCCACCTAGGATTCTTTTTCAAAACAGGTGTGATATTATTTTTAACTAAGTCAGGATACTCTTTTACAATATCTGTAAAAAGAAACTATAACCAATTTCTCCTCTATTTCAGAATCTGTACAGAAGAACTAAATTCCTTCTGTAACAGTTAGACTTGGTTTATCTTTATTCTAGATCCTCTTCACAGGCAAAAAATATTTGGAAATATTGACTTCTTTAAACTAAAATGTATTGGAAAATGCAGATAGGCATCTATTGACATGCCCAATGACATCCAGATACATAATTCTAAGGACCGGGGGAAGATCCTTTTACTCTGTACTTCAGGTTCAGGTAGCACTTCATACTGGATCTGACATAGGGAATCCTGAATTGTGTGAGTATTTCAGCTCCCTGTGGTGATGCCATGCACTTTGCATTTATTATTGAGGAGAAAATGGGGAGTCAGAGGCTGCATCTTTTGCAGAACGAGAGGTGAAACCAATCCATCCATTTCTCCCTTGAACCAAGCAGCAACAGCACCTCAAGACAGGCTCAGCCAAACGCAGCCATGAAGCAATTCCTGAAGCTGCAACTCAGTGTTAGTTCTTCTTCTCAAGTAGATCATCCTTAGACTATAAAAACCTACTGTTTCTGCCAGAGAACATAGGAAATCCTTTCCTTTAAGTCAGTGGTGTCTGTGCAGTGAAATTGAAAATCTGGATCCAAACACAGCTGATGACTCACTTGGGAACAGCTACAGCCACACATAGCAGCACTTGTAATAGCGGCCACCTTCTTCCTTTTTGGAAAAAAAATCCCAACAGTTTACATGCAAAAAAGAAAGCAGATTCTCCTTCATTTATGTTACTGAGTTCTATATTCACTGTTGTCTTTTTCCTGCATAGTGAACTTTATTACTTTAAACTCTGAAGGTGAAAGAGTAAGAAATCATCCCCTCACTCGTGCTATGAATACATATTAGATTAAGTGCAAATATAATTCTTACAGTGCATGTGCATTTGGCTTGTATTAATTATACCTCTGGTACATCTGCCACCCAGTTAGCTCCCAATATAGCCACACAGCTCCAGCAGCTTTACACAACTGAAAGGAGAAAATAAATCATTGCTCTAATGAGAGTTCAAAACTCCATTAAAGAATTTGCTGGAAAAAATATGAAAATAATTCAATCTGGAACAACTCTGGAATAAAAGAGAATATTTCAGTATGTATTGAAACATGACCTAAAAATGCCAGTAAAGCACTCTTCTTTTTTCTAATACTTGAACTGTGACAAGTCTCTGTACTCTCCAGAGTAAAAGTTTTCACTCCTGGTAAAATCACATGTGGATTTTTCATTGTGCTATATTTTGTGTTACTAAACCTCAGATTTTTAAATTGTCAGTTTCATTTATAGAACATCAGCATCTACTAAAAAAATGTTTAAAATATCAACATTTTTCCTTTAAGTATGAGACCTCAAGAGCACTAATTAATCAATGTCAATCTCTGACCAAGATCTTATCATTTGAGAGAGTGTGTGTGTTCCAAGATATTAGTACAGGCTGTTTCTAATCAGCTTGGCTTGAGAAGAATATAGAGATGGAGGAAAAGGGAGGGATTTTCTGTGTAAGAAAGACAAAAACTGATAATACGCACCATAAATACACATATTTGCTGTATTTGTGAGCTATCGGCTTGTTCTGAGAGTCTGAGTTTACAGTAACTGATTACAAATAAACACACAACTGCAGAAGCTCCAGTTTTCCAATTGCTATTGTAAGGAAGTCAATTGTCCTACATAAGTAGGGCAGCCCTGGATGGGAGAGAGATATTCGCATCTCCACTTGTGACTTTCTGAACATTGCACGATGAATGACGGTTCGGGGAATCACTCACAGCTCTTTGCTGGCTTTCTTTTGCAAAGAGAAGGCGTGTTTGACTCTGCTATGTTATCTCTACAGCATAGCTGCAAAGCAATTTCAAGAAGCAAGATAAATTAATTTTTAAGAGATAGCACATTCTTCTGTGTGACACACAGAAGACAAGTCACATTTCAGCTTTAAATTAGCTTACGAAACCCATCTTTTAGTTATAAGTAAGATTTTTAACTGCAGAAACACAACGAATTATTAGGAGGCTACAATCACTTCTTAAGGGTTTATAAAATTGCAAGTATGAGTCTGGCTTTTGGTTGTTTTGTCACATGTGTCACATGTGTGATGAGTCATTTCTGGTCATGCAAAGTAGGTATGAAATACTGCAACCTAACCCTGAACTCAAGGAAAGAAACAATTAGACAAAGTAAAATGTGGCTGTACAGTAAACCAAATAACAACATCAAAAGTTATCACAGGGTTCATTCTTTCTAAAATAAGTGCTATTGGCTCAACAGTAATTTCAAATTACTGATACGGCATAAACTCGATAACACTGAAAAAAATTCCCCCAGTGTTCTGTACAGGATATCCAACTGATTCTATGTTTTGCGTCATTCATTTAAACAGAGTGGCTAACTTTAGCACAGATAAGCAGCAGTTTCAGGTGTACAAACAGCAACACATCTGAAAGGAGCCTTATTCAAAGGGGTAGAAGCCAGTATGCACTGACTAGGTCAATATATCCTTTCCAAGTTACCTTCTTGTTCAAAAGAGTTTTGGTTACATCCTGAGATTATCACAAAGGAAAGAGGAAGAGATTCCAAAATCTTTCAGAACCTGAGTTTAAGGAACATGATCAACACATACATTGTTTGATGTTCATAAAATAAAAACCTGGAGTGCATGACAGAAACTTACTCTCCAAAAAATCAACAAGAAATCTTCAGCTATAACACCAAGAATGTGAAATGCATGCTTTGCTTATGTGTAGTTACAGAGGGTGTTTTAGGGAACAAAAGCAACTGCCCAGAAGCCAGCTGTGTGCAGGTTTTTATCCCTAAAACAGCTGCTTCATTTGACTATGCAGCTAAGAGAGAAAGAGGCTCCTCCTCTCCAACTGGCCACTATATTAAGTAGTTTGCTGTAATTGCTGCACAGCACTTAGCAGTGGCAGGCATGGTAACAGTTAGCATTAATAAAAGTAGAAACTGTTTTCACAGTTGCATGTCTCACAGTCTCTCTCATGTGTGAAACCACATTTGGTGTAGACAAACAGGATATCTACAGCACGGACCACCGTGGATTGGGATAGAACAAACGCGCCCGGCAAAGACGGTGTCCATGTGAGCACAGACAGCATAGAAATTAAGTAACTATGCAGTAAGAAAATATGCAAGTAGCATGATTACTGAAATCACTACTTACTTATTTTGTGTTTCAGAGCTCAGTGTTGAACTAATAAAAATTAATAACTTTGAGGGACTGTTTTAATTTAAACACGCATGCCTTAGTGCATGACAAATAATGTGTCTGTATGCATGTTTAGATAGATTTTTCCTTACACCTTCATCTGTAGGGAAGGAATGAGTCAGAGTAGCCAGCATATAGCTCTATCTGTACCTGTCTGTTCCCAAAATATCACAACAAATATTTCAGGATCTTTTCAACAGACAGAAGTAAAGGTCAGGGTCGTAGCAAAGGGCAGTTTGTGGAGGAGGAGATTAGCATTTCTCTAAGTGATTTCTTCTTCCATCTCCTTTTTTATATCCTTTATAAACAGTCCTCTCTAATTTCAAACACATTTTTTGAATTCTGCAGAGAAGTCAGTTCTAAAAAGGTATCATCCAAAAAAAAAAAAAAACGTTTTTCTTGGCTCATTCATCAACTAGCATAGGGTGGGAGAAGGCATATGTGTGTGTGTGTGTATTCTGTGTATAAACAAATATTGGTGTAGCCTTAATTTAGCATTCTGTACTCACACACTACTTATGCAAAGGTATTGATTGGAGAGCTTTGTTACTAAGATGTTTTTCAGCTTCTATTTCATTGAAAAATAATTATTTGATACATTTATTAGATTAGCATTTATCTGTTTTATCTGACTAGTAGGCTAATGCCAAAAGAAAGTTCCAGGTGCTCAGCTCCTTTACAAAACAGATCTTTATTTTGCATATCCAAGCACAGGGCAGCTCTCCAGCATCCCACACACACACTCTGAATTCTCCTCTTTTAAGCATCTTTAAACTGTGTGCTAGGTCATTTCTGAATTCATACAGACTGCATCCTCTTTTCATGTATTTTTAAAGATTGCCTTTAGATCAGAGCTTGGTAAACAGCTCTGTGGAAGGGTGACCCCTCCACTGCCATCCTCTGCCTTGTCACCATCCAGCAATAACCAGCTGCTTCTAAAATAAAATGAAATGCAATGTTTCCTAAAGGCTGTGACATGGAGTGCTCATTTCATTTGTGTTTTGGCAAGCAGTTTTCCAGGTTTCAGATGAAACTCTTCAGTAAATAGTTTTCTCTCTCTCTCTCAATATGTGGCCAAAAAGCATTAAAGAACTTGATTCTTAATAGCCTTTCAGTTCAGGTCTTCACCTACCATTTTGCAAAATGAAGACAGACAAGGAAAACAGAACCAGTGATCTGACAGTGACTCATAGGCTTCTCATACAGGTACAATTCATTCCCATTCAAGCTGCTGCCACCAGCTGCATTCAGCCCCATCCTTGCCTGGCTTCATGCATGTGGGCATAGCTGCTGACAGACACTGCAAAAGAGACTGGAGGAGTCAGGGATGCTGAAGAAGACTCCAGAAGCACGAGCCCTGGCCCAGCACTGGCCATCAGCACTCCTGGAGCAGCAATAATCCATCCACCCCACTGGCACACCTAATGGTGGGGCTGCTCCCCAAACCCATCACTGACAGCACCTGGGCCTTTTCCTTGCCCCAGGAATGTAGACTATGCTCTGCCTGCTCATACTTCTGAGGGCTCTTGGGGAACATTTCGTTCAGGCCTCCTCCAGTTTTTAGCCCTGTACTGTCTTCAACAACTGATCAGTGCTAAGCCCACGGAGAGCTCCAAACAGAACAGTTAAGGCACAGCCCACGGGTGAAAGAAGATTTTTCTCCACACCTTGGACTGCACAAGTGACAAAGTGCATAAACATGCTGAAACAACACCTGGGCTAGAGAAAAAAAGAACAGAATATACCAGCTTAAAATTAAGACATGCAGAGTAACTTGGAAATTTGCTCCTGATTTCAGGCAAAAAGGTAAGAATTCAGGACTTTCTCTACCCATGTGTTTTTTTGGAGAGAACAAGGAGGGCAACTATAAAGAGGTAGAAGTCAGTTCTGGAAATTAGTTTCTGTGTTGTTTGGCTGACTTTCAAAGGATCTGATCATTTTAATATTGTATGTATTAAACTGTTCTGTTAATGATGTGTTAAGGCAGTCATGGATTTACTAGAGATTCTAGGCAGATCAAGGCTACATCTTCCCCACTGGGCACACAAAATCTTGGACAGACATCATTTAGCTATCATTTCAGTCACGGAAAACATAGTAAGTCCTTTCTAGAGCTGAATTATTAACATCAATTGTCCTTTTGTTGCACATAATTTCTGCTAGAAGGATGACTCCAGGAATATTTCATTGCAAATTTTCCATAGCTTTTTCATCTCTGGTTGCCTTGGTGCATGGCCCTACACTTATACTATTCTCTATGGCCTGGGGATACAGCCAGAGGCATTTTTAATTATTGCACATTCACAAGGAGTGGTCTTTGTGGATGTGGTTTTAGCCCTCTGGAAAAATAAAGGCTGAAACCTACTTCTTAGCCACAAATTTTGTTGTTCCATTGAAAGAGGATGGGTTTGAGCTTTTGAGCCTGCAACATCACCATTAATAATTTACTGAAGACAACAATCCTGTATCACCCATCAAACAATTTGGGAAAAAAAAAAAAAAAGAAATCAGTAAATTATCTGCAAAGGTGAAAGGACAGATCACAGGCTATCAGTGATCTTCTACAGATGTTGTTAGAAAGCCACATGGATACACAGAATGAAAAGGCAAAATGGATTCCACTTTTTGGTCAAGTTCTTAGGAACTGTGGTTAGTTTAATTCTATGCTGAAGCATGAAATCTGCCTATGCTAGTAAACAGATTAGCAGGCTTTTTTTTATTATTTACGTTGAAATATTAAGAAACACATTCCTAGTACCAGGAAAATCCTTTACAGAGAGCAGGACAGGAGCACATATGGAAAGGCAGGTTTCTCATGTGCATAGCTGCTGCACTGGGAGAGCTGTGTCCTTGTCCCAGGTGTATCACTGCTTTGCTGGGTAACCATGAAGAAATCTTTCCCTTGTCTTCTACCACAGCTTACCCCTCAGAAAAGTATGAATCATAATGTCAGGCTTCTTTGGAAAGAACTTTGAAATCTATGGGTGGAGAGCATTGTGTAAAAACAGGGTAGTACGGGTCATTTATTGATGCCTTGTTCAGCTGTGTAGATACTTCTCTAAGCTCCCCTACAGCAGTGATCACAATAAACACGACACCCTTGGCAGTTAAAGTACTTCTCTCGTGTTCACTGCCCAAACTCTTGCTCCAATTCTCCTGTCTCCAGCAGCTGAAAGGTAGAAGATCCATCACAAATTCCGGCCCATTCTAGAGCTGGCCCTGTCTTCATAAGTCCTGTGTACTCCAGTGCCCAACCTCCACTGGCTTGGGTGCTTCCTTTCTCATTCCACACTCCATTATGTGACATAATGTCTCACAAGATCCATCCCTTCCTGTGTCATCTGGGCAGTGATTCCCACTGGACTACCTGCACTTTGCCAGCCAAGGTAAAAACCTCTTCCTCCCACTTCCTTACTCTCTCTGTTGAGGGCTGGCACAGCTTAGTAAAAAAAAAAGAAAAAAAAAAGAAAATAAATAACAAAGCATCAATGTATTTTCTTGTCTGGAAGCACAGCATCTGATAAGGATGTGCATGACTATAAGCTGCTGACAGCAAATTGGATGAATGCTGGTTTGCACAGATCTCCAAGCAAGCACTCACTCTGTCAGACTTGGTTCCCTACCCCATGAGGAAAGGTTTTTTCAAAATAAGGAGCACTCTCCAATCCAGTAAAGTTCGCAAGCATCACTGAATTAAAGGGGATGACAGGATGGTTTGCATATCTGACCATTGTTGTGTGAATTTGAGTGGAGGGGGGGGACCAACCACCCCAAAGACAATGGCTTCATTAACCATGTGAGAAATTTGCAATGTTAGGATGAAGCCAATCTGGTTTACCTGAAAAATAATTTAAATAATGCACAGGATGAAGCCTTGAAATTGCCATAGAAAACACTCTGGGGGGCTCAAAACCTATGTAATAATCAGTCACAGTTTCATTAGGTTTTTCCCTAAAGTTTGGTCTTTCTTTTAAACTACTACCAATCATACAATACAGCTTAGTCACTACCAATTGAAAATTTGTTATAGGTCTGATCTAAAAATGAAATCTTCCATCCTGTCTTTATTAATTCCAAAGCAATTTCTTTTCACCTTAATCTGTTTTCAGCCCTACATCACCACTGTCTTCAGAACTGTTATTTTACTAACACAGTATTTACATTATTTTGATTCATAATACGCCACCACAACAGAGTCATTCTTGGTGGTAGGTCTGTCCTCCTCCCTGTTTTTTTTAAATCAAAACAATCCTTTACCATAGCAACTTTTCTTGGCTACCTCCTCATTCCAATAACTTGTGAGCAGCAAAGACTTGACAACACTGATCAGACCACACTGTCTCTCTGCCAAATTGAAAGGCCACTCCTCTTTGGAACAGTGAATGCAATGCCAAAGTTACATGATGAAGCTGTTGCAGGTCTCTCAGAAAGCTTGTATTCTTTAGAAAGTTACTGAACATTAAAAGTTGGCTGTGCCAAAACTTTCGGGACTTAGAAGTAGCTCAAGGGAGCGACTCCTCCCTAAGCCTTTTAATTTATGATAGGAAAGGCAGAGCTATGAAAGTTAACAAACTTTTCATAAAACCAGTAAAGGAAAACAAGTGTTCAACTCAAGAAAGTATCAGACAAGGAACAAAAGGTGCCAAAAGTCATGCTGAACCAACTTCTTCCAACAATACTTTAGTTACTGTCAGTTTGACATTAGATTTTTAAGTATGTGTAAAAGCAAGAGCCCACTCATTTAATAGCGGTTGTTATTTCACCTATCTAATCATAACTTTCACAATTACACCTTATGTAAAAATATCACAATATTATATTTTCCCTCAAAAGTTTTCTACATAAATTTCCTCATGACTTAAAGCTATATATATAAAAATATATAAAAATAATTACAATATTCATACATATGTTTTCATACTGCTAAACTTTATCAAAGTTTAAATGCAAGGAAAGGGGATTTGATTGTTATTGAAAGATTTGAAAATTATTGAGAATTATTAATTATATTTATAGTATCACAATAAGAAATAGCACTGAGAGTTTCAGTAAGCCTTCCCATACTTCCGAATCAGCACATTTAAAATAGTTTTCAATTCTTTTTATTCTGAAAAACTAATATTTTCCCATTTATTTTTTGTCAGAAATGTCATCATTAGTCTCTGATTTCAAACCAACAACTTGAAAAATATTTTACTTGCCATTAGTAAAGAAATATTCAAGAATGTAACATTTCAGTGTAGCCAAAAATCTGTGGAGATTATTAAAAGCAAGCAATTTTGAAGAGGAAGTAGCTACTATGTAAGCATAATAAACAATACCACCACATAAAATATAGAATCCCATAAATTGTATGGCTGTAAAAAGTGGTAGGGTTTTTTTATTGGTATAATCTTAGTGATGCCGCACATTCCCTATTTTTCCTGAAAATTACCAAGGTCTTGTAATTCTTTCAAGGTTCAGCTTCTGGTCTTGTTGACAGAGATTTGCATGCCCAGACAATACAAGTGGTGCAGATATAGTCACAGGATATGGAGCAGTCATGCTCCTTCTTTTTAGAGCAACCCAGCTCTTACTGCTCAGGTCTGCACCTCGAGTATTTGTTTTTTCCAAAGCCATGAAAAACAACAGTAGATTCACCTCCACTTCTGAAATGAGCTTTTCTGTCTATGCTCTTTTTTTCTTAACTTACCAGGGCATCTCTCCTTAGTTCTTTCCCTTACTAAGTCCCATACTTTGCTCTTTCTACGTCTTCATTACCTCAGCTGGCAACTTCAGTTGTTCCATGAACAACTGTCAGGCTCTTCATGATGTATCTTCCCAATGCCTTCAGATGCAGCTAATACTGAGTGTTCCCCTGGTCCAGGATAGTTTCTGTTTTCACCTTTACTTCTGCTACTCAAACAACATGTGTGAGAAAGTGCTTCTGCAGGGCTTGTCCAAAAATTCTCCAGGCCTCACTCTTCAACTTAATTTTCCTACCATAAACATGATCTATATTTGTTCAATTTTTCTTCTGTGTAGCCCATGAATCCACCTCTGCCACTCCATTTGTATTGCTAATGTAGGGCTGCTTATCCCCTTCTTTGGCAACCTGCATTCTCTCCTATTCCTGAAATAGAAGAGATTTCTCCTCTCTTCTCCCGTCCTAGGGAAAACTGCTCATTGCACATAGCTTAACCAAACCAGAATCAAAGGGTTTCGTTTTTGACATCATTAACTGGTAATCATGACCAATATCAGTAACAAAACAAATAAACCATAATATTGTATACCATGAAATGCTCATAAATACCCATAAGTTTCTAAATTGCCTTCTACACACAACGAAGCACACATTCATGCACACACACATACAATGGAGTGTGGATCACAAGCTCTCCTCTCCTGGGAGTCCAGATACTTGCAGACACCTCCAGAGGGAGATCTGGGTGCTGTCACTTCATGAGGAACCATGCTGCACCCTACAATCCACAATGCACCACCTGCACCTGGTGAAAAAGCAGCCCAGAACAGTGCACACACACATACCCTGAGTTGCTGCACCCCACGCCATCAGGCCCTCAGCTGGGTGCAGGCTAAAGAGCAACTTATTGAAAGCTCTGTCTAAACTTTCACAGCAGCATGGATCTTATTTTGACTAGTTTTCATTTAGCATTCATAACGCACGAATTATTACAACAGATTGATGCTTAGGCTATCAGGTCATGGATGCCTCCTCTGCAGCCTACAGAAGTGACCTTGTCTTATTTTTCCTCAATTCAGTTGTGCATTTTGTACTGTTTTTCCTGTAAAATGTGAGAGCTGCAGGGACAATGGCAACAGCCAGTCTGGATAGCTGCAAAAAGAGAAACAGGCTTCAATCTAAAACCCCAAAACTCTGTGTAAAGACCCAAATCCATCAAATCTGAAACTTGTTAGAAGAATACAGTGCTTGTCAACATTTCTGTGAACTGTTCCAAAATGTGAATGCTAACTGATTAATTTCAAACTGTTTTAGACATTCCAAGGTTGTTTGGAGTTGTTTTTCTCAAAATGACAATAGAGTATTTTGGAATGAAGCCTGATATATTTTTCATAGGCTGAGAAATTAATAAACTAATTCAGTGAAAGCTTGCTTTGTTTTTGGCAAACCTTATTGTGTTTGCATTCTCTATCCCTTTCTTAGTTTGTGTATATTTCTTGTTTCAAACAACCAGTAACATAAAGTCATTTGAACGCTGTATCATGGAAGTGGTTACATTTTATCAATGCCCTTCAATCAATCCCCAATTTTATCTTAGCTCCAGCCTCTTCTCTGACCTGAGGTATTCTGCATCCTCACATACCAGTACCTTTCATAAAAATCAAAGGCTTATAATTCAGAAAAATAAAAAAAGCATCTATATTTTCCCTTTCCTTGTCTGACATTCTTGTCTGAGAAAAAAATATCACCTTAAATCCTAATTAAGACAGAATTTTATAAATAAATAAGACATGCCTTTTAGAAACCAAAACTTGCTTGGTAAGCAGCAATTGATTCCCAACTTTAATAACAGAAGATGCTTTAAACCACTAATAATGTTACCAGAAGATTATTTGTGAATCTATTAAAAAATACCTAAAATTAGGTTGATACTGAAAACACAAAAGTAATTAGCTATACACTATTCACAGGGACTTAGTTGCAGCACCTCCTGTCTGAAATATTTGCATTATATTTCTGTACCTTGCTGATTCACAATTTAATTTCAAGCTCCAGAAGAAAGCTTATCTTCTGTCCTGTATCTTATTTCCTCTATGTGATGTCCTAAATTGCACTTGAAGCCTTGCTTCAGATTTTTCCAAAGAAAGTTACTTCATTTGTTTTGGCACTTTCTCTTTGCAATTTTTCCAGTTGTCTTCTTGCTTTCATTAATATTTTTTAAAACACGACTCAAAAGGATTCCTTCGTGCATTGCAGATGACAAATAGAGATCATATCCTATCAGGTGAACATTTCTGCTGATAGAGAGAAAGTATGAATGATCCTGATTTCTTTGAAAATTTTCCTGCATCAGACCTAAAAAAATCAAAATTCATTAGCTCTCCCCACAACAAATGCATGTGGAAAGATGGTGCTGTTGAATTAACTATGTTTCTTTCTCTGGCCTATTGTGTGCTATCTTTTCCTGCACATCCACTTAGAGTTCAGTAGTTCAGATTTAACTCAGTGCCAGTGTTCCTTTGTTGTGCTGCATGGCATCACTACATGGAAAGACGAGATTTTTTTCCTGCTATTATTCTCATGTTCACAATTATAACTTCCTTTATATTGAAATTACCATTTCTCCAGATGACTTTGAGTCATTCTACAGACAGGGTACCCCACTGCAGTAGGGCAGACAGGCCAGTCACTGCTCCAGCAAGAGTTCACAGACCTGCAGTCTCCATGCACACACAGAAGGGCCCTGCACTGCCAGCTTCTGGCTGCTGAAAAGGGATATCCTGGGAACCCTCAACTTTCTGAGAAGCAGCATTGTTTACCTGAACATGATCACTAGGAGTCAAAGAAAGGGTGAAAAATAACAAGCTGCAAAGCTAATCAGAATGTGTGAACCTAAGATTCAAGAGAAGTCCTTTCTTCAGAGTTTTAGTTTTGCTTTTCTCACAGTACAGATCCTAGGACCCTTCTCCCTCCTTAGTTTCAGCCCATACAAGAGACATGCAAACATTACATTTCTCAGCAGCAGACCCTGGCTCATTCTTCTATTGACTCCTATCAATGCCCACCACTACCTCTTACATATTCACAGGAAATCCTCTGTTTTCCTCTGTTTATGCTCCCTGTTGTCCCACTGAGCCATGACAATTACACTTCGACCAAGAAAGGCCTCTAAGATAATCTCCCAGACATGATGTCTGATCTAGTATCTGATCTCCTAGTCTCCTTGAATGGGAAGATTTTACTCACCATCTATTCAGTGACATGTTCACTGTTCTAACTGGTACAAACATTTGAAAGGCAGAAAATCTGGCAAAGATCTTTCAAATTCCTTTCATAAAACAACCTCCTTTCACTCGATAGATTGAGAAGAGATGCTTTACACAGTCAATATTATGTTGTGGAGTATGTGTATGTTTGTGGAGTCTATTTATAGTCTTATTTAGTGTGAAGAAAAACAGATGAGAACATAATTGAATAGAGAGTTGAAAAGCACCACAGATTAATATAAAATGATAAGAACCAAACAATTCAGCTTCTGTAATAGTGAACATATCTATCCCATTAAAGTTCTTAGAAAGAATTAACATGATAGATAACAGCAAACTGATGGATACAATTAATTTATTCTTTGCAAAGACTTTCAAAAACCAAATCTCCTACAAGTGGCTCTTAAGAATATTTAGAAATCATTTGAGAGTGCATATACAGCAGAGTTTTAATTCAAATCTTCCCCACTTTCTGTGGTTTGTATTACAGTGTGGAGCTGCCTCAGAATGCACAAGGTTTTCTTCCACAGAGATCTACATGAGAAGATGCAGGCATAAACCAGACCTGTGACACTTCAAATGCTACTGTGTACTTACACTCCAGACTGGATCAGAAGAAATCTAGCTGAGTACAAACTCCCAAAATGCATGAGACTTGCACACCCTGAGATGTTCTGCTGGCTGATACAGACCTAGTCTGGGGCTCACATTCATCCTGTGAAAGTTACTATATCAACTTGTCTATCCCAAGCTAGGATGTCCCTTTGAGGCAGTAAAACATGACTAATCATGTGTCTTTTGGGTGGTAAAACTAAATCTCTCAAAGCAATTTACTATACAGGGAGAACTGACTTGTCTCAGGGAATACACTGTATGGAAGCTGGTGGTGGGAAAAGACTAAAGTGGCTCAGCACACCAGTGGAGTGGAAGGACTTAAAAGGCAGCTAATGGGAACTGGGGCAGATGGTGGGGCTGCAAGATTTTGGAGAGACCCTGGTGTATGAGGGTCAAACTGATATGGAGCAGTGGATCTTTTTTGAGGTGTCTGTAAAACAGGAATTTAGTACTGCCTGTCTTTTGGCAAACTCTCACCCCTTTCTCAGCCACGGAACAGAGGAGGAGGAGGAAGAAGAGGAGGGGAAGGAGGCAGGAATTTGCTGTTTATGCAGCAAGCTCTCCTCTTACAAACAGTCCTTGTGCCCTTTTGCATAGGCAAAGCTGCTCTTTGTTGGCTCTGCTACTGCTGGCTACTCACTACTCTGCCTGAGCAGCAAGTTGGCCCTGTCTGTCTTGAATGGGACACCCAAAGGAGAAGGGCCTTCTCTGGTGCACCAAGCTTACAAGCTGCCTTGCCAGCCTTCCTGAGTCAGGCTCCAGCAGTGTTGCTGACTCCCCTCTGCCTGCAGCCATATCCTCAGCACCTGTACCTCGAACATTTTGAGGAGGCTAATTGCAAGCATCAGAGGTGACAAGTGTCCTGAGATAGCTCACTGCAATCAGATCATGCCTAGCACCTAGTCTGAATGAGAGAGGCTGAGAAAATGTGTGCAAGGTCAACAAGCTCATCAAGTGCCTCTGATATCAAGAAGTTCCAAAAGTTCTCTAATTGTTATCCTTGCATTTCTTTGGCATTTAAATCTATGTACATAAAATACATTTATCTTCAGTCATTCTCAGAAAAAAAAAAAAAAAAAAAAAAAAAAAAACAAAGAGAG
>VWZP01008288.1:453539-489046 GCA_013396995.1 Dicaeum eximium | reverse complement strand
AAAAAAAAAAAAAAAGTTCTCAAGACTTTAGTCTTACCTTGAACATTTTCCTGGTATTTGCTGCTCTTTGGGTGTCACCCAGCAATGCATCCTGGCCAGCAATCTAAAAAGAGAATTCCAGGTAGTGTTGACATTGCAGCTTTCCTGCAGCTCTCTCCTTCCCCTCTGAAACAGCTTCTCTATGTGCAGCATCAAATTACCATGTTGTTTTTCTACTGCCATATTGTATTGCAGCCATGTGAAGTATCTACATTTAGGCCTATTTCAATGTTCCCTCAGAAGTCAATATTAATAATCATAATACTTTTCAATATTAATTCTCCATAAAAGATTTCACTACATGTGCTTTGGATCTCAGCCTCGTGACTCTGTGATTATTCATAGAAAATATTTTACATTAACTCAGTATACTGCTTAGAGAGAGAGAGACAGCAGTTGAAACAGATCTGTGAAAAACAAGAGAATTAACTTGTTTTGATGAGACTAATCAAGAAGCTTGGCTGAATGTCCTACATCAGAATCTTTGGCACATCTCCTCCAATTTGAGGTACTGTGACATCAGTTATTTTTTGTTTGCTGAATATCTTGATAAACCAAGCTTTATTTCTTGCAGTAGTTATTTCAGTAGGGTTGCTTCACTGAAAACAAAGGTAGAACTTGTACCTAGTGTGCTGTATTAGGTTCCCACATTCTTTCTCTCACTTGCTTCCTCTCTATTTTTAATGTCTCCTCTTGTTGCCTTTTCACTGAAGAAGCATAGCCAATTGAAAGATAGCTTGCTTGCATTTGAAAAAGCAAACCTGTCTGCTCTCCAAGATTTCTCAGTTTCACTTACCTGGAACATTTCTTTAAACAGGAACCACATGAATTTACTGGT
Organism: Dicaeum eximium; assembly: GCA_013396995.1. NCBI lineage: Eukaryota > Metazoa > Chordata > Aves > Passeriformes > Dicaeidae > Dicaeum > Dicaeum eximium. Next base: position 488,169 of record VWZP01008288.1, on the reverse strand, counting down.
AGGCAACACAATAATTTCATTCTCCACAGGAATTTTGGGATGCATACATTAATTGTATAAGCATGGGGGGAAAAAGTTATTCTGAATGAGAAACCTAGTGTTTACAAAAGCAGTGTTTGATACTTCAGGGTGGAATTTGGTTTCATTCCCCAGCATGTTAAATCATAACTAGGCATGTGTGATTTAATATAGCAGAGAGATTTCCTGATTTGTTTTTAATTGCCAGTATACACAGACTGCATTTTCAGCATGAGTTATTTTTATCTGAGATGAAAGAAAATGGGAACAATAACAAAGTCTTCATGAGAAAATACTTTTCTGTAGCACATCGTATTGACTCTGCGTTGCAAAATGTGAGTTTCAAGATGTCATGATGCCCAGAAAAGGAAAGTATCTGCCTAAGGTCCCAGATCAAGAAAAGATTCAAGCACAGCTCTAAATTCAACAGGACTTAAATAGAAGCTTTCTTCAAACACATAACTCAAAAGTCTTATAAATCAGGATTTTTAAAATATATACATACATATATAGTATATATATATTTATTAATAATTTATATTAATAAATATAAATGTATTAAAATAGTTTCTTAATGTATTAATATATATCATATATTTATTAATTTTAAAATCACTGTTCATTGTAATGGATTCACGAATAAAAGAGCTATGTGTGACATATACCCAACATGGTTCCCATGACATGTTTAAAGCTAAGTTTTATTCTGTATATGTCCTACAGCTAAAGGTAGCTTGTTAGGAAGGGAATTGGCATTTGTTCATTCTCAGCCCTTCATCTGTATTCAAAGATTCACATCCTACTGTAACATTTTCATTTACAACCCCTTCAGGCCAATAAAAAGCATAATCATTTTCCTCCCCAGTAACTGCATGGACATCAGCTTTAATTTCAGCACACTTTTCTCTTCCTAAACCTTTTTGTCTCGTAACAGCTGGTCAATATATTTCTTCATTATGCCCCTTTTTCCAAAAGCAGCCATGCCATGCTCCCAGTAATACACCTTCTTGACAACACCTTTATCCTAATTGTTTCATCCTCTGTAATTTTATGCACATCCTACTGATGGATGCAGAATGTCTGGGAGGCACACATTATAGATTCTATTTCCTCCACCATATTTATCCAGTTCCTGTGCAAAATACATGCTATCTGGAACAAATCATAAAGTCTAGAAAGCCTTTGATTGAAGTTGCCGGTATGGTGGACTTTGATACAGAGTTTCTATTTGCAAATAAAATTCTGCTTAATTTTCCCCAGAGCTTTTTCAAATGTATGTACAAAAGCCTTGTTTATCCATTTGATCCTGGGCGATAAGGAGCAGTTCTAACATGATTTAGTGAATGTGTCTGAAATTGTTTCAAAACAGTTGTGGACTCTTATCAAACTTTTTTTTTTTTTTTTAGATAATCCAGAAACAATCAATAAACTCCATGAGTTTTTATATTCTGGCCAGTCAACAAAGCTATATGCTGGGACAAGCACCAGCTCTAGCTACCTATATGACTTATTTTTAATCTCTGTGAAATCTAGATAATTTCTGTCTCATTTATGTGTGACAAAATGGAGGATTTCAATCCCCTTCATTTTCTGTCACTTTACCATCCAGAGCAGTTATTAAAGTTACAAACTGCATTCTCAGGAAGCAGCATATTTTCTGAGGCTGCTCTTCCAAAAGCCTACTTATTCAAAGTAATTCTGCATACTAACCCATGGCACTCTTTCAGTGCACTCTCCTCCATGCTTTAGGAGTACTTGAACTCTTCCAGTTCTGGACATAAGACTTCTGGCATATTTGTTAAAAGAAATATGAAGCTGCTAGCAGGTTGGGCATGTTAACACTGGTTAGAACCTACTAACTATTGTCATCCTTTTCAATGACCTTTTCCCTAGCTCATGACAGATCAGAGATGATCTTTAAATTAAGGCAAACAAGAAAAATAAAATTTCTATAAAAGTGCTAAAAGACTGTCCCTTAGCTTAACCTCATGGGTCAAATACTCTCACTGCTCAAATCCCCAGCAGAAGAAGAAGTAATCTTTTACAATTAAGAAAAAGGTAACAAATTAATATAGGCCAAAATTATACTACAAGTAGCACTAGTAATTTTAGTTCTAATTTTGCATAGCTCTTTAGGACATAATTAATTTGTCTTTTTTTCTGAATTGGAGTCATAATTAAGATGTTCTTAATCACCTCTTTTACTTAGTGAAGGAAAATTATTTTAAGACCAAATCAACTGGAGATTGTATCTAAAAAAACTAAGAAAAATTATGAAATTGAGTGATTGGTGAAAAACATGCATCTAAACTTTAAACCATTTTAGAAACATGTTAATAGATAATTATTATTTAAATATTACAATACCTAAACAACCCCCCCACCCTCTTCCTACCTTCCCCTCAGGTTAGCCACCGTTAGTGTAATTGGCTGATTTTCTAAATGCATCCTCCTTAGGAGGAATCTTAAGGCAGATGATCTGAAGGAGTGGAGCATGAATGGCTCTCCAAAGAATTTCAAGGGAGGCTCTCCATGAACACAGAGCAGCACAGAGCAGCAGAAGTCGGTGACTCCTGTACCAGGGACTGACAAATGCACACTCTGTGGGGAGAGAAGGTGGCTGCTGCAGGGAACTCTCAAGGACCTGTGAAAGTAAGGACAAAAAGCATGGGGAGCCAGAGGAAGGCCCTGTTCAGGCAGGAAGCTGAGGTGGTCCTTTGAACCTGATTGTTACTGAGCCATCAGACTTTAGGCTAAAAGAGTTCTGTGCAGCCTTTGCAGGCCTGATGAGAGTGTTGTGCTTTCTTCCTCTTCTGTGATAAGGACAAGTCCATCTCCTCCTGCTGTGTATAAGGAAAATGTTGAGGAACAGTGTAAAAATCCCAGAGCAGTTATTTTGGTTCTTGTGTTCATGATAGCTGACATCTGTCAGGGCCCTGAATGCTCTTATGGGTTCTGCAACCTGTCTCCAGCTGCATCTCTGGGGTTTGGCTGCCTGTACCTAAGGACATTTTGGTGCAGTGGTGTCTCCTTGGTCAGACTGTTGGGAAAGAGCTGAGAGGCCCCCATGGGGCCTCCATCCCTTGCCTGGTGAGATGCCCTCAGGCTTAGGCCCTTGCTTCTAGCTGTTGCTTTAGAGGTGTCTGTTTTGGGAATATTTGTGCCTAGATCCCAAAATCCTCTTCTCAAAACTGAAGTCAATTAAAATACCCAACAGATCCTTCTGTCTGCTTTTAACCTTGAGGTGCAGTAGCTAGAGAGAACACTCAGACTGAGGGCTCATCTCCACATGAATGGAGAATTTCTTGACCTCTAGTTAGTGGTTAACCCAAATCCCTTCAAAGGAAACTAAAGCACTTCTGTCAGTAGAGAAAGGTGTGGCAAGACAAAAGGCCAGACACCATATCTCTTGGAGTCCTGAGGCAGAAAGGAGACCATAAAAATGAGAACTTCTCAGGTTTTCTTTCTAGATTTGTTTTATTCAAATTATCCAAAACATAATTCGGTGTACATTTTTGTTCGTTGGCAGGCTATTAGATGTGTGGTAGACAAAAACATAGACATAATACCTGTTTGTGTAATAGCCCACTCAGAGCTGAGTAGCTACCTCTCAACATGCACACTCACCTCACCCCCATTTTCCACTTCTTTGATCCCTGAAAATATTCACTTTACACTGAAAGCCAAAACCTCCTTCTACCCAACTAAACTAACAGCTGCACAAACTTCTGAAAACCAGCTCCAAAGTTTTTTTCTACAAAAAAAAAAAAAAAAAAAAAAAAAGTCCAACTGCTTGATCTCCTTGGTAAGAATTATTCTCTATAAACTTGTCTCTGTTTATGGATCTGTTCCCTTCTGGAAATATAGGTTGCATCTCCTTGTTTGGTTGTAAAAGGCTTCTGTGTGATGAATCATTCCCATATATGAGATGCAATCAAAAATTGGATGAGCAGCTACAAGTTTAGGTCTGACTGGGAGCTTCTCCACACTTTATACTTTGGCCTGTGTTGTGTATCTTTTGAACTGGTGCTAGAGAAAAGGAACAGAAAAAGGAAAGAAGTATTCACTTAAGTATGTCCAATAGCACATTTAAGTTAGCAAACTGGTTCCAAATAACTAAGAGTAAAATGAGGGTGTTCAGTGCATTTTGAGCATAAATGCCTATGTCCATTGAAGTCTCTTAGGCCCAGGTGCCTGAAAACAAGACTGTGCTAGTTCAATTAGCAAAAAAAAAAAAGAAAAAGTCCCTGAAATGGCTGAGAGACTGACTAAAAGCCTCTATATTTTCCAGCAGACAAAAAGGAAAAGAAAACCAAGATGTATCAGGAAACATGGAGAATTGGCACAAGGGATGGTTATTTTTGGTGGTTACAACAGAACTCTCACTACCAATTTACACTTCGAATTTAATAACATAAATATAAAGCATTCATGCCATTTCATCTGCCATGTACACCATGTGGCTGTGCTGTCAATTCTGTCTGCCGAAGGGATTAGACAGGGACGCCTCCACAAGCAGCAGTGATCTCTCACTCACAAAAAGCAGCACGCAGCTTACTATCAATAGTCAAGCAAACCATGTTTTACCCCTATTTATCACCGCATGGTTCAGCCAGAATTGGGAGATTTCAACAAAAATGAATAATTTTACCAGTAAGCTATACAAACTTGAGATGCCCTTCACCAGTCCCAAAATATCATGTTTTCCTGGATCACATCCACAGCCTGTATGTCAATGGTAGCTGTAGTCTAGCTGAAGTGACTCAGATTCAAAGCATGAAATGGGGGGTTTAACACAGGAATTTGTACTGAACCTAGGATTACTTCATTTTCACATAAACTTGCGGCACTCTGGGTGTAGCTCGGAGCCAGCTCTGATGGCGTTCGCGGCACCGCGCTCCCTGGGGGAAGCAAATTTTAAAACCCCGTGCTTCGAGACACTTTGCTACGAGGAGCCCAGTAAAATCCAGCGGGGCTGGTGGAAAAACCCCGAAGTTGCTGGCGGGCCGGGCAGGCGGGGCTCGGCGTCCCACCCAGCTAAACAAGCGGCTGATAAGGCGGCAGCGCGGAGCTCGGAGCGGGGCCGCGGCTCTCCAAGGTCAGCTATTTAGGGACAACCACAGGAACACGCGGCGGCCGCGCTGCCCGGCCCAGCGCTGCCCCCCCGGCCCGCTCCGCCACCTGCCGGCACCGCCCCGGCCCCAGCCCCAGCCCGAACCCGAACCGAGCACGAGCCCGAACCCGAACCCGAACCCGCGCCCGAACCCGAACACGAACTCTAACCCGAGCCCGAGCCCGAACCCGAACCCGAACCCGAGCCCGGACTCCCACTTTGGCGTCGGGCCTGCCCAGCGCCTGAGGGCTGGGCCCGCGGAGGCCTCTCTGCCCTCAGGGTCGCCTCAGGCCGGTGTCCCCACGGTTTTCCTGGCGGTCGCATGTCTTCTTGCTTGTGAAGAAATGGTGGGTTTAGATGAATCTTCACAGGCACAGTAGTTGGCTTCAAAGAAGATGGACAATCCATTTAAATACCTTGATGCTGCGTCCTCATTATCGCAGTACATCCCTTGTACCAAATGTTGTGGGTTGGCGACCCCCCTACAGCCCATGCACACTGTGCATTATTCCATGTGGGGTGTAGCTGGACTTCTGCTGGTCCAATGTCCCAGGAGTTACATGTGCTTCCCTGGCCTGTGACCTCAAATTACAGGGGCTTGCTACATTACACCAACTGTTTGTGGTAGGGGAAGCCCCTCCATGATACTGAGTGAACATATGCTCAAACTCAGATGTGAGTAATTCTTCATAACGCGAAAAACTTTGCATTTCCTGGTGAACAGGATAAGCAAGAGTATTTAAATATACTTGTTTCAAAGAACTCTGCTTAATCTTTTGAATAAATCATTTCAGAGAATAACAGCAGTAACAATCTATTCATTTTAGTTTTGAAATAGCAAGAATGTATTTTAAACCAACTATTTTTTCTGTCCCAGGAAACGGCCTGCCTACCTCCTTTTTTAAATACTATTTTTATTCTCCTGGTGGCCTGGATTCAGGATGGAGTTAATATTTTTCTCCATGACGCAGTAGGCAGAACATGCTGAAACTTTGTGAACCCAGAAGCATATTCTCTATGATAAACAAAAACAAGCTAAAAAAAATTCTTTCAAGAACTGCAATTCATATGGCTTTTACCATCTGGCACACAGTCCTGGCACACTGTAAATCCTTGCAAGTGGTGTCTCCTTTACAGACCCTAATACATAAAATCCATATGCCAGCGGCTTGTAGAGGCCACCCCCTCAAGTTGCAGTCATCATATTGTGCCAGTGTGAGATCTTCTATGAAGCCAAAGCTTTTATGGTATTTCAGAAGGTAAAAAAAATATCCATCGCCTCCAAACTGTAAGAGTATGGACATTGACAGTGAGGCAACTTTCAGTCATGATGCCTTTCTTTAGAAATGTCACCAACCACACTCAACACAGAGAGCTGGGAGTTGAGCAAAGGCAAAACCAGAGAGGGGGATTGAATGTTGAGTGCTCTAAAGATAATTCCAGGGTTATCTCTGGAAAAAATTAAAACAACTTGCATTGAGACATTTAGTAATACAAGATACCGAGGTTACATTTGATGAATACCAACCCTAATGACAAATATACTCTGTGTAAATCTGAGCTCCATGACTTTTGGCAAGGATATTTGCCAGCAGCTCAAAAGTCCTGGCACAGAATATCCACATGCCCATAAATTTCTGCAGGCACAAATACATCTGTTAAATCATTCCTTCATGCTTCTTTTCAATATATAAAGTCCTAAGTGTTGAGCACTTCATCACCAAGCTGTCATAGGCATCCCTGACCTCCCCAGCACAAAGGGACAGGAGGCCTGAGGGAGCTCAGGGTAGGTTCCCTGGAGCAGTGTCTTCATCCACAGCAACTGAAAGGACACTGAAAAGCAAAAGGCCCCTAAGGAGTTATATTACTCTGAATGAGGGCTGTCCTCATGGATTACTACTAGATTTTGATGCCAGAAGGCATAATCAGATCTAACCCTATGAATAATACACATGTGGTAATGGATCCAGCTCATCTCTCTATGCTCAGGATCTTTTTGATCTGCTAAAATGAGGCTAATGAAAATAAGGAATGTCTACATCTTCCTGAGACCTTGTTTGCTTTCTGTGAGGAGCCGTCACCATTTCTTACCTGAACTGGGCAAGCCGTAGAACTGTAGTAGGATAAAAACAAATTATTTAATTGTTTACTTTATACATGGAAACATTTTTCTCAAATGTTGAGGTCACACAGCAGCTCTTTCTGATTTCTTTCTTCATCACTGATGAAGGAACATCCTGTTAGATTGCTGCTGCTGCTGCTGCTGCTTCTGGATTATCCTGGAAGGTGGGTGTTGAACAAGGGGGCTTCTGTGCTTACATCAGCTTACTGCCTGTACACACACAGAGGGATACACAACTTAAGGAGCATGTTTAGGGTGAGGTATAATAAGAAAACAAGAACCCAGTCTGGAAAAACAGTGTTTCTTCTCTATTCATACGTACACTTAAAATCTGCAACTAGTTACTTTTTTGTTCTTAGGTAATTAGATAACTTGATGTCTCCTTTGTATAAACATAAAATGTTATTGGAATTCCCACCATAATAATACCAGCAGCAACTTACATAGCCATTCATGGCCCTTTTCTTTGACTGAGGGCTGTACCAAGAGAAGTGAAAGAAAGCCACTTCTTTGTGTGCCATCCAGTGACTTTTATCCCAAAGTGCATTCTCCATCATTCGCAATTTTCAAGTACAGAAACTCTACCAATGTTTTTTTGTATTGTTGTAATATTTTAATTGAAAGAATGAAGAGATTTTTAAATAGATAAAGCAATTCTTTATTTTATAAAACACTAATATTTGTCTGGTCACAAATGTAATACTAGAGCAATAACAAAAGACTTAGAGTTTAGTTATGGTATATTATTTTATATGCTCAAATTAATAATTGTTAATCTATTATAATAATAGATTTTTTACTGTAGCAGCCACAACTTCCATCATAGCTGAGATTTCTCTGTAGTAAGCACTGTACCATAGGAAAAAGCAGGAAAAAAATAACCCATTCCCCAAAGCCTTTAAATTTAAGGGTACATACAGCAAGTCCCTTGTAGTGCAGGGGTTAAAACAGGGAAGTTCAAGAAACAGTAAAGCCAGTTCGATCAATATGATGGATTGACAGCCTTTGACAGAATCTGGCTGCTTTCAAGAGATTTGCAGAAAATGTCGCCCAGGAGACTGTTAAGGAAATGTTTACAGGCAGATGACATGCTAACTTTGTACAGGTTCACAGGGACAAGCCATGGCCTTCTCACTATGTGAAAAGCAAACTCGGAAAGGCGTATCCAAAATGTTAACAGGTGGATGATAGATGCTTGAATCTTAATGCGACAGGAAGCGGAGGCAAGATTTTAAACCTGATCTAAAGAGATGAGTGGGAGAAAAGATACGGGAGGAAGCCTGAGTGGGAAGAGCAGGACCCTGCTCTGTACAGTTGAAGAACAGGGAGGCCACACGTTGATGCACAGGAACAGATGAGTCTGTCAAAGACAAGAAAGAGAAAACCAGCCTTTGCAGCAGAATTGTCAATGACTCTCCTTCCTTTTGTCAACCTTAGAGGGGAAAAAAGAAGAAGTAAATATTAAGAAGTAAATGTTGAGAACAAGAACAGGTTTGAGATGTAGCAGGTGTCTCACAGGGTAAAAAGAAATGGCCTATTCAGAGATGCTATAATGGAACAGTTGTGGGTTTAAGCACAGCACTACAGCACATCAGAGGCAAGTGTGATGTTGAAGAAAGTGGGGCTAATTATAGTCTAGGAAAGACATTCTGGGCAAGGATGGAGAATTATGAATTACTATGAGAAGGTTTTAAGAGGTTTTGTTGGGAGCATGATAAGTAGAATCTCTTGCTATTAAGCACTTTACTATGAGTTCTGATATAAATGGGAAAATATATGTATCAATATAAGTCTTGACAGTAATATCTACCACTGATTTAAAGAGCAGCATCGTGGTAAAGTGAATGATTGAAAACAGGGACTATAGTTGAGGAAGTAAGAGAAGGTAAATATGATTCTGGAACCTATGTTCAACAGGTGTAGCAGAAACAATAGTGAAAAATGTTCTCTATGTCCCCTGTCATTAAACAGGCAAGAAAAGTGAATAAAAGCCTGAGTCAGATTTGGCTGAGAAATTTCATATCATCAGCATTTTTTATTGAAGTGAGGAGACCAAAGGCTGTTTTATATCATATTTTTTAGACATCTTGTTGAAGATCAGTTTTATGATGAATTTAAGCTGACCTAAAAACAGCCTGATGCTGAGATGCACAGTCCAGCTTTCACCACATTTCTGCTGCTTCTTTTCTATTACAAAGGTAAATAAATTTAAAGTTAACCCCGGAAGAATATCATGAATTTTAAACAACATTAGTGCATTGACCTGATCTCCCTGATCTGAACTGAACAAGTCACTGTAGCTGCTGCAAGGAAGTGGGCAGAAATTGTCAGTTCTGGGTGGGGGGGTGGAGAGGGAAAAGACAGGACTGCTCTTTTCCAGGGCCACAGTATTAGATCAACTTTAAAACAGCAATATCAAAGTCAAACCTGGAGTCAAATTTAGGTGCTCTGAATGATGATGAGGAGTACCTAAGCTTTGTACATTTCTGTCCTCTCTTCAACATCTTTACAGTAAAGGAAACAAAAGTCCTGTATAAAAGACCAATGATAAAAGACATATTCCATAAATGACCGTTTTTCATGGAAATTTTATTTTCCATCAATTTTCTTCCACATTTTTCATTCATATCAGTCCTTAATGTTCCACATAAATGCATACTTATATTACAACAATTACAGAAGTCTGATTGTTGGGGATTCAAAGGCTGTAGCATATTTTCACTTTTGACTAATTTGTCTATCCTTACTGTATTTGCAGATTTAGCAGAATGGAGTATCTTAGTCTGAACAATTGAATTTGCTTTCTATTTTTTCAAAGTATCATAAAATATTTAAGAAGCTGTTTATATCTTCTGTATTTTGGCTTTTGTTTCATCATTGGTGTTTTTACTCAGAAATAGCTTTGAGCTTGTGCCTAGTACAGTGATCAGGCAAAAAAAACAAGAGAGAAAAACAAGCGAACAAAAAAAAAAAAAGTATATCAGGATATTGTTGCCAAAACTCAACAATTATTCAATCACCCATGTCAAAAAAAAAAAAAACAGCCCCAGCACATATTTTCTGGCAATATTTAGCAATTAAATTTGGGACATTCATATTTGGTGAACTTAAAAGCTGAGGCTTGAGCTGGTAGAAGTAGACTTGAGGCCATTCATTATTTTATTAATACCTGCTTGCATGCTCATCCTATCAGGTAACATGAATAATGTGTGACTTACCATGCTTACTCAATGAAGCATACCAGTTCATAGTTTAAATGTCTGATAATTATACTTGAGCAAATTATAATTGAATTTAAAAATGCATTGAATGCATTCTCATTGTGGATAATTTGGGGAGGGCACTCTTATTTGTTTTGGATAGCTCTCAAAAAAAAAAGTTACATTTGTCATTTGAATTAAATGTTTATATCTATCAAAATGGCACAGAGCTGATTTTAGTTATATCCATAGATGCCAGTGAGGAACAGCATTCTCCTTTTAAACATATTTTATCAGCTTTGATTTGCTGTCTAATCTTAATTCCTTTCCCTCTTCTTTTTCCCTCTCATTTACAGCAACATTTCTATTTTTAGCTATTGGGATCTGAATTATGCTGTCCAGAGTTTGCATTTTGATTTTATATCAACATGTTATTTTTTTTAATCTTTCATATCAATATGTCTTAACCCTATGAAGGTTTCATGAGAACCATGACATCATAAAAATTTATCTAAATTTAATAATAGGGAACCAAGTGGGGAAAAAAACTTAAGAAAAGTAAACAAAGGCTTCTATTGTAGTAATTGCCATGAAAAGTTTGTGACATATCCATTCTTAATGAAACAATATGCTGAACAATGTTCTAATGATACAAGCATACACAATATCTTTCCTATTTTAAGAATCCATGCAACATCTAAAAAAAGATGTTCAGAAATCAGACAAATAGATTATGTAACTCTAAAGTATGCAATAATAAAGGAAGACAAAAAGTGCTAAAACAATTCAAACTTACAACAAAATTTATTAAAACCATTGATATTTCAGATGGTACAAGCAACTTTATTGTGAATTCTGAGCAGAATGAGAACGAATAAAGAACAAAACCAAAAAGGCACGATTGTTCTTGTCATGTGCCAGGCATAGATGCATCTCTGGCTTTGCCTTTGCTGTTGTGATTCTTTTAGTAGTTCTGGTGGTATAATAGACTGTTAGGTATCAGCTTATAACTTCTGCCCTGTTTTATTTGGGAGCCCAGCATATTTCAGAATGTCCTGTATCCCATTTTCAGAGGCCCATATTAATTCTTAAAAGCCCCAGTTCAGGAAAGTTAACTTTAAGTATGTGCTTAATCACTTTCCTGAATCAAAACCTAGGAAATCAACTTTTTTAGTGCAATTTTTAAATAGATTTTGTTGGCAGGGCAATTTTTTTATCATATTAGTAGAATCAATCCACCTTGATGCCCTTATCCTTTTTAATAATTGATAATTTGGCATTCTCATTTGGCATTTTCACAATCCTACAGTAAGCATGAAGGTTTCCTATTGGAGGTGTAAAATAGCCCTTCTGAAAGGCCTGGGAAGGGGAACACCCCAACGCGATGTTTGCTGAAGCTATGCTGATTCTGCTTTGACATTCACCAAAGACAATGAGATACAGTTACCTGCATATTTCTTATCACTTTGGTTATTCCTGAGGTTGAAGCACTTTTTCCTCCTATAAATCTTCATGTGCATATTTACATGAAATCAATAGCTAGAAAAGCCCCAAAATCCAAACTTAAGGCTTTTTATTTTCAAAGGACATTCATTTGTAAGTACTGCTCATGATGTGATTCTTGGGGCTTTCCTGTGCAGAGCCAGCAGCTGGATTTCAATGATCCTTGTGTTCTGTCTGACTCATTCTGTGATTCTGTACCACTTGACCAGGTTAAGATGATCTATTAGTAGAATTAGCTTTATTGCCTAGAAATTATGATAAATGCTAGGATATAAAACAGCTATGCCATGATACAGGATGTTGTTTAATCAGTGTCTGTATTACTTGAAAAGAGTAGAAGTTCACCTAAATATAAAGTAATTGATAAAATCATCCCACTGGTCTCTGAGATTCTGATCACTTTATTATTCTTAATCCTTCAAAATGTAAAAAAAATTACATCCTTCTAACAATACACAAGGAGTATGCTTTTCTTTTTACAGAAATTCTTGCCTGTCAAACTTTGTAAAAAGCAGCAAATCATCATGCCCCATCCAGAGCCTCTGTTGCTAAATTTGGCTCTTTTCTACTTACTCAAATGTGAGGAATATTTCTAGAGGCCTACATTTTATAGAATTGACATGCCAAAAGTTCACTGACCACACTGTCTTCATAAAAGCTTTGTTTGCTAGTTAGTTGTTTCTGAGTGCACTTATTCAAAAGGATTTTGAAGCTGCTGATGTGTTGTATTTGGTTCTTTTGAAATGCTGAAAACAGTGTCTTATTATGTTTAGATTTTAGCTTACCTTTGTAACCAGTTCTAATTGTTTAATTTACTCATGCTCTTTTAAGGTGGACAGCAGAAAAAAATCTTCTCTTTTCAAATTACTTGAATTACATGAAATTACTCCTTCAGTCAACTGTCCTTACTTTGAATTAGCAAATAAATAGCTTTTTTATTGAAACTAAAATTACAGCTGTCAGGTAAATATATCTAGATGAAACTTAAGAGTTCAAGGCTTGGCCAAGATTTCTCTGCCCAGCCTGGACAGGACTCTCCATCTTCTTGCACCTAAGTTTACCCATTGTAAAATGGAAAAAAAATTAGCTCATCTCTTAGTTCCCATCTTCGTGCATTACTGAGATTTTATGCAATGAGAATCAAGAGCTTTCACTAATTATACAATAAGAACCATAGTTTGTGAACAAATTTAACACATTTGTGGTTTTAAGAACGAGAGGAGTCCCACTGAGATGCTCTCTACGTTGCCTGTCTTTACAGGGTCCTTAGGATTAGTCACAAACTATGAAGACCGCTGTGGTATATTTGCAATTAGATGCCATTAAATTGCCTCCTTGGTCCCATTTTTAAGAAAGACTTAGAGACAGCTCCTGACTTAGCCTGTATGATAATGACCAAGATAGAACAAAAAGAAACTGCATTTCCCTTTGTATCATGACATTCTGAATCCAGGCTGAAGGTTAGATCTAGCCTACCTTTTTATAACACTGAAAATTTTACATGTTTATCTCTGAGTATCAGGTGTGCTTTTCTTCAGCTGTCAGTTAGACTTCATTCTGTTGTTAAAGGATTTGGCAGTTTGCAACTATTAAAAACAGTTTGCAAGGGATATTGTTGCCCTTGGCTGAGTTTTGCATTTTAGCGGTATCCCTATTTAAAACCTCTGTATTTTCCATGTCGCATGAATTGTCAAGTGTCGCCCATGTCAAGAATGGACAGCAGAGAATACAGAGTATTCTCTGCAAGAATACAGAGTATACCTATGTTCCCAGTATGCTGTTCATGTATTTTATAGATTGGCTTAGTATTTACTTACATGCACATAAAAAAAATAATATCTGTATGCTTCAACAGTGAAAAATAAACTATAAAATCATCATAAAAATGAATGTCAAAATGACAGAATATTATTTGTATATGCACATCAGCAACAAAATGTAGAAATAATCTAAATTAAATCTTCCCAGATCTAAAACTTCCAAGTAAACACCAACTTGGGATATTCAGCATTTCTCATTTTAAAGTAACATGCCTTGTAGGAGAACAAATAAATTTAAGCTATTTTAGTTTGGACAGAAAATGAATTCTAATTTGCAGACACCTTCTCAGAGAAACCTCTAACAGTAATGTCTATTCTTAGCAACAGAGGAAGTTCTGAGTACCTCTGTGACTTATGTTATCTGATACCTAATGTTTCTGAGCAGTTTTGGGGGGGAGGGAGAGGGGCGGGGGCAGCAGGATGAAGTCCTGCATGAAGACACCATAGGCATGGAAGTATTTGCCCCATCTGTAATAGAGTAAGTTCCTTTCAGAAGAGGAGTGTCTAAAGTAAAAAGTGTGTCTTTCTTTAATTGAGATAAACTAGCCCTCACAATTGATTTGAAATAATGAATTTCTGCTTGGAAAACATGCACTATCTGCATTTGTATCTTGTTTAAATAAGAACTGACATTCCTGCTCACATTGATTGTGAAGCTCTTAAAATGAAAAATAACCATATCTTATTCTGATAAAATACATGTTTACATAAGTATATTTTATTTTGTATATATATATATATACAAATATATATATATATATATACATGTATATATACATGTATACATGTCCATATATATATATATATATATATATATATATTTCCAAGAAAGGGGTAATTTCAAAATGGGCTCAAAATATTCTCAAATCTCTTACTTTCTAATATGTTATACTCTTAGTAAATTTAAACAGATGTCTGTCAGCATTGAGTATGAAGTTAACACTAGTTATGAATACAACCTCCCTGCTGGGCAGCCATTAGAAAGTTGTTCTTTCTGATTCCTGTGTAAATATCTAGGTTAGATTCCTAATAAAAATTCTGTGAACTTTAGCTGAAACAAAAAATAACAGAACTATTTGAGGTTTGTTACAGTCACTTCTATATCCAGCTGACCTTGTCCCAATTTTAGCTTTGTTTCCCTTTTCTGTGTGGCTTCTGGGAAGCCGCCTTAAAAATAAAGTCTACTCAGAGGATGAAATCCTGAACTTCTTACTCTGATAAAACTTCTATCTAGCTCTGCCTTGCAAACAGTTGCCTTTGCACTCCTCATTTTGTTCAGAATCAGTGCTAAAGTTCCACTGCAAAGGCAATGATAACCTAGAACAAATTAGGATATATTGAACACAGTCAATTTGTGCCAAATGAAGATTCATAATACTGGAAAAAAATTACCCCCAGTTCAAGCATACAGGAATCTTAATAGTAAATAATGGCTGTACATTGAACATTAAGAATTTTACTTTTTTTTTTTTTAAGTGTAGAAAAAGTAATAAAAACTTTACTTGAGGAGCTAATATTAAGTTCAGCAAAGTATTTTCATTTCAGACGATATGCTAAGGACTAGACTATGCCTTTAAAAAGTGAGTACAAAGCACTTTCCTAGGTTTTCATCCTGAGATGAAAGGGGAAGAAAGGGGTAGAATGTGTTACTTCCCTCCTCCAAAGGAGAAGCTAAGATTGTCCAGTTTTTGGCTTTGCACTGGGCTGTAAAGCAAGATGGACACAGGTATCTGCCTTTTTGTCCCTTCATGTCCCATACTGGGAGCGTGGACTACTTGTGTTACCTACCTGACAACACTGAGAAAAGTATTGGAGAGTTATATTCTCCTTTTCCTTTGTTTCTTGCTCTTCCTCAGTTCCTCTATTATTATTATCTTGACCTCTCCTGTAAAGTGCTTTAAAATGTTTAATGAAAATACTATAATCCTTATATTTATTTTTAATTGAAACAATAGGAGACAAATGCAGGGTCACTGGTAATTGTTAGAGCCATTTTCCTTTAAATGGTATCATCTGTCAGTCTGTTCCATGATGATCAAGTATGTACCAGCAAAGTTTAAATTCCTGTCCCTATTTCTCAAATATGCTAAAAATTTATATTCTGTTCTGGTTAGCTAAAAGAATCTTAAAACTTAAACCTCAAAGGTCTCATAAATCGGAGTTTTCCCAGGGATGTAATATACACTTATTGTGAAATACCGTACTAAAAAAATCAGGAAGCCTAATTCGTAGCCACCGTTGTACTTGTGGTTATTTTGTAAGCAGAATATAAGACTTCTATCTAAGAATTTACACATAAACTCTTCTGATTTCATAAGCTGTCACAATAGACAACACAAACATTCATGTGTGCAGTCCTGGCCCCTGTGAGTATTGCAGTGCTCCATTAAAATCCTTGCTTGCTCAGTTGCTGCTGCTCAGAATCCTGTCAGTGGCTAAGGATAGATCTTTCACAGCCTCGCAAAGCCACAGCAAATGAAGCAGTCCCCAGTGCAGACCTGAGCTGCTGTGACCTCCACAGTGGCAGAGATAGACTCTACAGGTTCACTGGCTGCCCTTGCCCTTTCCCAAGTCATCTGCATGATATGCAACAAAAAAGAAAAAAATAAAAATTGCTGAGGATCGCATAAGGCATCTGTGAAAGCCATACTGTGCAAATCCTTTCTCTGTATCCTGTGGTTTTTACCAGAATCACACAGGGAAGTACTGCTTTTGCATCCTGTCTACTTTACCTGGAGTAGTAATTTCTGAAGTTTAATAGAAATAGCCAAAGTGTTAAGACAAGAAGGACCTGTGGGCCAGTATGTCATGCTCATCTGATTTTTTTTCTTCTAGTAGTACAGCTGTTGGTGTTGTGTGGGACTACCAACAAAAACTGGAGCAGATGTTATATCTTCTGGAGTAAATGCTAATTCTCACCCATAAGGGGAGCAGGCACTAAGAACTTGTGAAACAGGTGCTACAAAACACATAGCTATATTTAGAAGAGATTTTTGGATACCACCTACATGGCAGAGCATGAAGTATTGATTTCAAACTCTTTAAACATTCATCTTGTGGAAAACCCCCACAAAATAAAAAAATACTATGGGAGGAAGTCTGCAACAGGATGGATACACAGTCACAAAAATATGGCAACAATTTCATAGGATGATAATGAACTAAATAAACAATAAACCACCTATTCAGGATATAACATTCTCCATGTTACATTTTCTGACCAGAAAAACATTTGCAAGAAAAACACTGACATACTTAGAGTTTGAAAAAATTACCCCCTTGAGCATCCAGTAGGATACAAATCATTCCCTAGAGCACCATGGGTTCTAACATCTTTTAAGGAACAGCAATGGATTAACCTTTTAATGTATGTCACAGGTAAATTATGGTCTGTTAACTGAAGTAGTAGATTTTAATGTGATCAGATGCCCTTGATTTCAAATTAAAATTGTCTTTAAAGTACACTAGTGTAGGAAAATGATAAAATGTCATGAATTAAAGAACTTTGATTTGACCTACTTGAACATATGCACTGTAACAGTCTTGTTCTGCAGTACACAAAAGTTCCTGGCAAAGTAAAGCTTTTGCAGATCTCACTTTGGTAAAACTAAGTAAAAGAGAAAATTTCTTTCTTCTTTCTATCTCTTTTGCTTCATTCATCATCTATCTCAAACGCTAAATGGCAGAGAGGGATATAGCATAAATTAGGCATATAAATTAGCCAAATGAGGGTTACACAACATGTTGTGTGCACAAAATTAATGACACCCACTTGAAATGTTTAGTCAGGAAGTGCAAATGAGAAGTTTTGAGGCCTTTATTAGTACATCTCTAACAAACTCTACTGAGGAGATAGAAATTATATCCTCAAAGGTTTATAATTTAGAAGATTCTGTCTGGATATTCCTTAGATTGGCACATTCATCTGTCTTATTTCAGGACCGTTCTTTCTGTCTCTTAAAGTAATCTTTATGGCAGTGGTAGAGTTCTAGTAAATAGTGATTTGTGAGAAGAGGCTGTGATTTGTGACTGAACATTTGCAGAGACACTTCTTTACCTTTCGTTCATTATTTTTCTTTTGAATTTAAGTTAAAATAAAAAATCTGCTTGGAACAAAGAATAAATGTGAATCCTCTGTTCCACCCATCTGGACAGCCCAATCCAATGCCCAGTCACTCCTTCTGTGAAGAACTTCTTCCTAATACCCAACCTAAACCTTAAGACAGAATCACAGAATCACAGAATGTCTAGGTTGGAAGAGACCTTCAAGATCGTTGAGTCCAACCAGTGCCCTAACACTTCAGCTAGATCATGGCACTGAGTGCCACATCCAATCTCTTTTTAAACACATCCAGGGATGGTGACTCCACCACCTCCCTGGGCAGACCATTCCAGTACTTTATCACTCTTTCTGTGAAAAACTTCTCCCTAATGTCCAGCCTGTATTTCCCTTGACACAGCTTGAGTCTGTGTCCTCTGGTTCTGTCAGCTGCTGCCTGAAGAAAAAGACCAACCCCCACCTGACTGCAACCACCCTTCAGGNGGCACTGTCCAGCCACACCGTCCCCAGCCTATAACGCTGCAGGGGGTTATTGTGGCCAAAATGTAGGACTCAGCACTTGGACTTCATCTTGTTAGACTCTGCCCATCCGTCTAACCACTGCAGGGCTCTCTGCAGGGCCATCCTACTCTCCAACAGATCGACACATGCTCCCAGCTTAGTGTCATCTGCAAATTTGCTAATGAAAGACTCAACTCCCTCATCCATGTTATCAATAAAAATATTGAACAGAACTGACCATAACACAGACCCCTGAGGGACACCACTGCTGACTAGCCGCCAGACTGTGTCCTCTTGTCCTGTTGCTGGTTGCCTGGGAGAAGAGGCCAACCCCTGGCTACACTTTCAGGGAGTTGTAGAGTGTGACAAGGTTGAACTACTGACCCTACTGGCTAAACACCCCCAGAGCTCCCTCAACCGCTCCTCATAGAACTTGTGTTCCAGACTGTTCCCCAGCTCCACTGCCCTTCTCTGGACATTCTTCAGCATGTCAACATGCTTCCTAAATTGAGGGCCCAGAACTGGACTTAGGACACAAGTCATGGCCTAACCAGTGGCGAGTGCAGGGAAAGAACTGCTTCTCTGGTCCTGCTGGCTGTGCTATTGCTGTACAGGCCAGGATGCCATCGGCCTTCCTGGCCACCTGAGCACACTGCACACTGGTTGCTTCCTCCTAGATTACAGGGGTCCATTCTGCTCCCAAAATTGTGCTGATGGTTACCAGTCCTTTAGACATTTATTGATAACATGGGTTTTCCTGCTCCTTTGATCATCCATCCTTGCTACTTAAGGAAGTGAGCAGAGCCCCACCTGCGTTCCTGTCCCCTGAACCAATTGACCCAGGGCCTTGAAGTCCTTTTTAATTATTCTGGTACTTTTCTTATCAACCTCATCACTGCCAATGTGGACAACCAGCAGAGGGTAATAATTCAGAGAGCTGAGTCAGTTCAGGGAGCCTCCCAGTAATATCCCATATCTGGGCCCCAGGGAGGCAGCATAAAAGTATCTACTCCATAATGAGGAAATGTGTTGGAATTAAGGCTTTTACATTTATGGAACATTATAATATGTTTGCAATTATTAATTATTAATCAATTCATTTAAAAATGTAAGGATCAACTTCCTCCAAGAATAACTGAAGCAAGGTCAATTCTAATGGTCAGTACACATACTATTATTTCTGCAGCAGTCTTTTTGAAAATGGAGACTAGAAGGGTGGAAAGAATGTAGAAGAATGAAAAAAAAGACTGTAAGGTCTGACACTATGAATTCTTCATTTCCCTCTTCTAGCTTGTTTAAGGACTCTTTCCTCATTCTTAAGAGTGCATTCCCCAGAAATTAAGTAAAATCATTCCCTATTTTGCTTACCAAAGGGCAGAGGGAACCAAGCCAAGATCTGTTCCCATCCTGTTCTGGCTTATAAAGAAAGTCTTCATTCTTGGTGGAGTCAACTGCTCCCAAAGGCATGTAGCAGTACCATAAATATTTCAAATACCAACTGTATGCTGGGAAGCTCCGGGAGGCATTGGGGTCTCAGTGGAACAAGATGCCTCCCCTGGGAAGTCATGAGGTTGTGTAATGCTGAGCTGTGCTTACGGGGATAACCAGGCTTCCTGTGTTGCTTATTAAAACTTAGATTACTTCTTGTTCCTTTTAAGTCCACATTTGTGGTTTCTTATTAACCATTCCTTTAGCGTATTATCAAAGTCTGATGATACAAAGTCCAGTGTGAGCATTCCTTTACTTTTAGTCCAGTTTCCCCAGGAATATGGCTTGTAGCTATAGCATTTGTAAGCTTTCATGTTGCCTATCTGCCAGCCCCTGGAAAATCTGTTAGCTAGTTCTGCCCAAATTCAACAGGGAGCTGAAAGACTCTTCTGTATACTTTTCCTACAAGTCTCATGAAAATAACTGGCCGCAAAGGTCGAGGGGATACAGACACTGCTGTCCTGGCAGCAAAGGCTGCAGTGTGAGTGCAATCATGGTTAGGCATAGGAGAATCTGCATGGAAATTCACCCTCAGAAAGAAAAAATCATATAAAATAAGGCTTCATTAATTCCACTGTTTATGGAACTACTTGATTTAGGTAATATATCTACATTGGAAAATCAGATTACAGGAATATCTTTGTTAATTTATGGATCATTAACAATCTTTAATACTAATGTATTCACCTGAACCTGCCCCCATCGACATCAAAGGGATTTTTCCACCAAGTTAAGAGGTAATTGGACTAGGCCCATGCATAAACATCTATAATACTAACATTAAAACATAATTATTTTGTAAAAGGCTCAAAAGCAGAAAAAAAAAGAAACATTTTAATCCAGTTTTAAGTGCTGTGGTAGATTTCCTTTATACAAAACAACAGCATAAAAGGAAACCACAAATTCATATTCATAAAGTCATAAATGAGTGTACCATAAGTGTAAGTAATGTTCACTCCCTTCACTATTCCTGCAATTTTATTATGTTTTGGAAATGAAACTTTCCATTATTCAGGAGCACTCTACTTACAGAGGGGTTTTTCATTGAAGTCAAGATGGCCAAAGTTATTCTGCTGGATGGAAAATTAATGTATATGAGGTATGGGATTCCATGACTCCTTTTTTAAAACATCTATATAAATTAACATGTGAAGATTCAGAAGGCTTGGCTTTCACGGATTCATAGAAGTCCTACAGAGGCTTTGGTAAATGCCTCCATTGAGGAAATATTTCATATCCTCCAGTAGCCTGCTATTCCACCCAAGAGAGCATTCATATGCTTTTGAACCTAAGTTAAAGCTCAGCTAAGACGCCATTAACTGTCCAGATTAATCCTGTATTGGGAAATCCTTCAGGGGGGATGGAAATTCCACGGCAAAGTCTTAGCAGATTTTCCACTGTATTGTTCTTGTGGGGAGAAAGAGGGGTTGTGTTCCCACAGAACGATCAGTGACTCAGTCCAAGGGGCTCTCACAGGATTCATCAGGGTCTAGGAGCAGCAATCACACATAAAGCTCCCGTGTCTTCTGATAGCATTTTTGATCTACTTCTCCCAGAAATTGTATTACCAAGTTCTCCCTCTCTTGTTGCTAAATGGCATTTATAAAATTATATATATATATATATTTAAAAAAAAGAATATTATGTATTTTTGGTTAAAGTGTGAACATTTGAGGTGTCTGTTCTACGGGAAAGTCCTCAACTGGTTGCTGATTCTACTTGAGACTAAATTAGTTGGGAGAAAAGTCTTCAGATGGGAAGGTGTGAAAAGTTATGGCAGTAGTATTTAATCTAAAATATTTATAAGAAGACTCTTATTTACTCTTCTTGTGTGGCAGTAATTCCGGGTAAAGTTGTTTCTGTAAGATCACCATGTTCTGCAAAGAGCTAAAGAGGACAGCATGACACTCAGAGCTTAGGAAACTGCATTACAGCTTGGTTTACCCAAAATATGTCAGGAAAAGAGAAGGCTGCTATAAAGTAGACCTGACTGCCACAAGAGAATACAGTAGAGAAACTGGATCAAATTATGACCAAAACAGCAAGAAATCAGACTTCATTAAATAAATCACCATGTCTATGAGTAACTTGAAACAACTATATCAAGGAAGATTATCTGAATTATCATTTTTTTCTTAAGAAGGCAGAAATAGAAATAAAGTATTATGAATTCCTGATTTATTCTGTGTGGCAATAATTCTGTAAGTATTCTAATGGAAATGGCTTTCCCCGGATAGTAGGAATGTAATGCAGTACAGTTTTTTTGTTTGTAGAGTTCCCTCTTCTATTTTTACCTTTCTGTAATATTTTGTTTAAATCTTGTTTACTATCATTCAGAGTGTATTTAGACTTCTTGTAGTGGCTTTGCTGCAAAGAAACTGACATTATATGTTAATAACATAACATTTGGGAGGATGTCACCAAAGCATACAGAAAATTGTCACTAGTTTGGTTTGAATGTACCTAAAATACTTTAGTGTCCTAAATGGCAAACTAATGACTAAAAGCTACCAAAATATTTCAGCTTTGGAGAATCAAAAATCAGATTTCCCCAGTGTGGATGAATTGGGTTCCATTCAATTTTGCAGATTTTCATGTTGATGACAAGAAATAAAAATATTCAGATGGCTTTATTGTCTGTGTAATTGGTTTGACAGCTGAATATAAAATTGCCACAAACCAAAATCCAAAAATAAACAGAAAAAACCCACCAAAATACCACTTCAGAGTCTTTGCCCCCCAAGCAAAGTTCTTTGTGTAATGCAGCAGAAATGAGTGTCACCCTTCAAAGACAAACTTTTTCAGATTGCGTTGAATAATTCATTTTCTATTTTCTGACTGAATTTCATAATGGTTGGCTTGTCAAGAATCCATGTGATCACGTAGAGCAACTTAGGTACATGTAAAGATGTTCAGCTTTCTCATCTGCCTTGCTGGGACATAAAAATTGTCACATTATCCCTGAGATTTCCAGGTGATTTTTGCTGATGGAGGTGAATGGTCACTGAGACACAGTATTATCATTGTTGCCATACCTCCTGTACTGGAAAAGATGTTATTAATACATTTGCTGTTGTTTGCTTTTGTATAAAAGGAAGAGACTTGAGCTAAAAAACGTCATCTGTTGAGCACATATGTTTCTATTTCCAAGAATCTGGATAATTTAATTATATTATCTGTTACAAAATGTTCTTCATACAAAAAGTGGTATTTGAACAAATTATTTTAATTAATACTGAATTTTAATGCATGTCATAAAATGTCATTTTTTTACCCAGACAGAATATGTTCTTGTTGACTGATGTGATATGGGTAAATTCATGTAAAATTATAATTTAGTCTATTAACTACCACTTTTGCCAACTGGCAACATTCACTCTCTACCTATTTTTTGTGGTATGTATTTGCTGCCAGAGGATGCTGGATATAGGAACTTATCTTCAGCCTCACTTCTGAGCTATTGCTCTTCCCTCATTTATACTAAATCCTTTGCCTATTGCCTCAATTTCTTTACTAAGGTTACACTTTTAGACAGTACTTTAAATAATTCCAAAAAGCTTTGGGTGAACGTATACATAACCTAACAGAGTTAATTCAAATAAGAAATTAGCTCTGTTAAATACCCAAAATGCAGAAATCTTTTTCAGTTTTTTATAAATTCAGTTTCAATTTCACAAGACTGTGTGAATAGAGATAGCTGCAACTCTGTGAAATCTGTGGAAAATATGTGCTTTTAAATTTGCAGAGAGGGAGAGGAGAGGAGAGGAGAGAGGAGTGGAGAGGAGAGGAGAGGAGAGGAGAGAAAGCAATTGTAGCCAGGATGCTAAAGACCAGGGATGAATATTCACAGAGGTGAGAAGTGTCTCGCCCTAAATGTCCAAATTTCATTGCTTTACCCATGCATATGTACCTGTATCTCAGAGAAATTTTGTTTGTATTTTGTAAGGCTTTCCTTAGGCTTAAGGAATTCCTTAATGGAATTCCAGCTAAAGACGGATTTGGAGGTGTTGTCTCCAAAGGTCCCAGTCCTGGACAGATGAGATTAGGGACCAGTGGTACCCCAAAGTGTGAAGGTAGCTGTACTACCCAAACAGGAAAAAATTGCCAGGTACCAACTTCCCTGTCACATTTGACTCAAATGATAAAAATCTCCAGGCCTCCTCTTCCACCACCGCCCTCCTTTCCTTCACCAGCACTGTCTCTAATTGCATTTAAAGCAACACAGATGTTAAACTAACATGCAATCCTGACAGAAAATCACCATTCTAGAAGTTCAGCATTAGTTAGTGGCCTATAGAAATTACCTTCTTCTTCTATTAGATTGAGATTATATTTATTTGTAATTGCTGATTTTTCAGTTTTGTATTAGGAATATTTTAATAGTATCATTTTAACCCTCATATATCCTGAAGGAAGACCTACAAATATATGTAGATATAGAAACAGCCCTTTGATTAACATTAACATTGGCCACTTCAATGTTATTTTTAAAGATACTGGTGATTTTGTTGCTGTTCTAACAACAGTAATAAAGGAAGTGTTCTGCACATATTGTAGTGGCGAAATAAGCGGAAAAATACATCTAAATGGAGACCTAGGACTATCAAAGAACCATTTCTCTGCCCCTCCTCACCAAACATTGACAGTTTCTGATTTCCTTTAGGTCTTATCCAGCAGTAAAGGTCATCAATAAACTGTCCCACCTGACAGAAACTGCCAGCACATGGTAGAACTTGAGCTTTCATCTCACTCATCTGAAATACATGTCACAATAGGTGACAGCCGTTGTCTGCACTGTCCCCAAATTGTTGAAAAAGCTCATTTTATAGCCCTGGTGCACCTTGGTATTGATTCCAATGAATGAAAGCTGTGAACAATAAAACAGGAAAGTAACTGAGAAAAGAGGCAGAAATAAAATAGTATTTTGGTATGAATGGGAAGTTTTGCAAAAGACAGAGCACCTGATTGCTCTGATTTGAACTCCAAACAGTAATTTCAGATAATATGGCTGCAATGTAATCTAATATTTCCATATTGAATAGTGAACACTATTCCTCAATTAATATTGTCCCCAGCAGAAGGTTTAAATAGAAAGACACACTTTGGCATTTAAAGCAATATAATCTAAAGGACAACTGTCAGGTTTAACCTTTTACATGTCACGACTGTGAAATGGTTGAGACTATTGATAGACAAATGTATAACAGGGAAAAACAATTTTTAAAAACTAACCTGTAATACCTTAAAATATAAGAAACATTCTTAACAACTAATGGCTTGTTCACATCTGAGAATTTTGAATATCCTGATAATATTCTATGTGTTGATGTTTCCTGGGTAAGTAGTCCTGTTTCCTATTTATTCTACGTATGCTATCAATATTGTCATGGTTACAGTCCAGCTAAATTATTAATGCATATGTACAAAAATTCTGAGAGCAGTTAGATTTTCAATGAAAGTAAGCATGCCAAATTTGTACATTCCTTCTCTGCCTAGGGAAAATAAAAAATCAGAATCATAGTTGAATAAAGTTAAATGTATTTCACATAAGTAATTATTAGGTAGGACTTTATTACATTAATTAGAGGATTTTTACCAGCTTCACTAGGTGTTCTGTCCTTTAGTTATGTGCATAAAGTTCTTATAATACCATGATAGTTTCAATGGATTTTAGGAGTGAGACAAATTAAGATTTTTCTACTAAAAATGTGTTCATCAGACAGTTATAGTCAAACCAAACTCTTTTTATCACTCTTAGGCTTTAAATCCCACTTACTAAAAATTGCATTTTAATAGCAAAAAGACAAAGCATTGAATATACACTAAGATGTCTGTTTGAATTATTCAGGGTGATCTGGAAAAACTAATTGATACAGACAGAATAATGAATGTCTAAGGAGTATTCCTTTTGATAATTTTCACTTTTCTTTGCCTATTTTTTTAAATTAAAAAAAAATTCTTTTCTTATAACAAATGTAAAATATCAAAGGTATTATGAAATAATTCATAATAAAAATACCCAGGTGGACTTCAAATACTGCATACTGCATAATTACAGCTTTTTAAGCTTCAGCTAAAAAATTTAAGATACCTAATTTTTTTCATATTTTTAAAGTTGTGTCTCTGAATTGTTATATTGAGAATGAATACCCACAGAACTTTAAGAATTAGAAGAGTCCATCTGTATAGTTTGTGTTCATTCCAAAAGGTTCTCCATAAGACATATGATCTAAACCCAATTGCATCACTTAAGCTGAATCAAGGACCACGCTTTCTTGTATAAGTGAAAACAAAAAAAAACCCAAGCTAAAACAAAGCAAAGAAACAAAAACCCCACCAAACTCTCTCTTAATTTGAGAGACAAGAAAATGCTATTAAACAAATAATGTGTTGGCACCTTGATCTGCTGAAAGTAATATTGTATGACCAAGGAAAGGAAGGTGATTCAAAATGCTTTTGCCCTGCCTTGATGCTGGACTAAACACAGAATTGTGTAGAGAGGACATGGACTTTTTTCCATCCCACTGCCAGCTGTTCTGAGTCTCTTTCATGTGAGTCAAGGGAACTGTGGATTGTTGTCCTCTTCCTGATTGCCTGCTCAAGTTCTTGAGACAGTATCAATGGTTTTATCCTCATCAAATCTACTGCAAAGACTAGTATGTCAACAGGACTGGAACACCACTCTAATCTCGGTCTGACGCCAAGATCCAGCTGAAGGCTGAGAAAAACATTTCCAAAATGCACATCAGTATGGTGACAGTGCTACACTTCCCCAAGCTGGACTGAGACAGAGGGTGAAAAACCTGTATACAGCCTGTACAATAGTCACAAGTGGGATCTGCTTGCTGCTTGCAAATCTAGTAATGAAAAATCACCTGTAGAACCAAATCAACTGGACAATAAAGAATACCTACTCTGCATGGCTCCTAAGAGTTGAGCAGACACAGCATAACAGCAAATCTTTCTCCTTATTGCTAAGTACGAAAATTCTTAACAGCTTCACTGCCATAAGGTAACAGGAGCCCTGTAGCAGTGTTTCTGGTAGAATTCAAAAATGAACTTGTGGGAGTTGATTAACCTTTTTTTTCAAACTTCTAACCTAAACTCTTTGTATCTTCTTTTCTGAAGGAAAAAATCCAATTTTTTAAATAATAAAAAAGTAAAGAGAGGGAAAAAAAAACAGTCAAGCACTCAAGAGAATACATTAATTATATTAAACCTTACAAAGTCTTTCATAACTAAACTCACTATCATGAGTTAAAGCATGCTAAAGTCTACCTACATGCTCTAGAACCTAGTTATCGTGTGGGCAGGTTATAATAGGCTGTAATCAGCAGTGGGGGCTAGACCAACTAACTAGGAGAGGAGATGGGAATTGTTGTTTTAACATAATCCCAAAAATAAAGCACTTTCTAGAAAGGGGGTCTGCTTCAGCTCAAAAGTAATGATGACCTGAACATTGTGAGAAGAACCTTTCTGATTTAAAGGGAATGGCACAGTAGGCTGTTGACATTAATCTCCTATGTATTAAGAGGGAAGGACTGGGAGAATAATACTGATAATGTCTTGTGGTTTTATTCTTTTATTGTTAGGAAGTGACAGAATTAGAAATATCTAGGAAACTGCTAATATATTGCAAGTTCCTATGAACAGTAGGATGCTATTCCCCATAACTCCATCCAACACATCTATCCCCTGGTTTGAGAAAACTTTTCTTGTCTGCCTATTCTTTGAGTCTGAACTAATCAAACCATCCTCCTTCTCATCTTTCTTATTACTAAGACTTCTCCTCAGGGCTTGTTTCTTCTCACCATAATTTTTCATGTGAAATGGTAATTTGTGAGGCAGAAATGTTTTGAGAAGCAGGACATGCTGTGTTCTCTTCCTGACTGCATCACTGCCTCTGTTACAAGCAAGTCATCTTACTTTCCTGCTTGTTTCCTTAACTCCCATCCAAGTCTCTACAGTTAAGATTCCAAGGTCACACTCGAACAGATACATGCTGTTCAAAGCACTGGGTATACAGCTCTGTTCATTTGCATCTTGCAGCCAGGCCTGAACAGGAAATCTACTGAACGTGTCTTCCTGCAGGCTGAAAGAAAAGGGACATGAACTCGCGTGATGTTGAGTATTTCCTACTGTCGGATAGGTGTATTAACATTTATTGAAGCCTCCAACAAAATCCAGACTTGCAACATCTCTCAGGGTACTTAGCAATTTACAATATGAATCACCATATTTCTAATTATGTACAGGAAAAAAGCTCCAGGGATTAGCAAATAGATATTGCTAATATACTGAAATCAGCCATGGAAGGCCAATTCTTGTCATGACATGAATAAGAAAATATTAATCAAAAAAAATCCCAGTAATGAATAAGTAAGGCCTAAATATCCTTGGAAAAAAACAGTTATCTGTGGGGGTTTACCTTAAGATGTTACAAAAACTAACAAAGACTAAACAAATGTTATAAATGCTGACCTATATTACTTCGTTCTCTCACTGTAAGTATACCCCAGTAACTTTAGACATATGGACTTTGCAAATGGTATCTAAGCTGTACATGGTTCTAACCAAGATATTAAAGAGCTGAGCAGATAGACTGTCTGCTAACTGTCCATCAAGAGAAATAAAGAAGCTCAAACAATTTATAGAAATACACTTTTACTCTGGGAAAATGTCTCTGCTTTACTGTCATAAGCAACATTATCTTCCTAGGATTAATGGATGAACTAGCAAAATCTGATTCCCTCAACATACTTAGTAGATACCAGAAGACAGACTTCTTAATTTGGCATACATGAAGTTGCTGTAATCAGAACAGCCTTTCATATTGTCCTAAACATTTCTGCTAACCCACATGATCATCCACAGAAATTGAGAAGGTGATTATAGACAGGAAGGGAATCAAGTCAGTAGGGATAGGTGGCTTTTATGGCCATTATATTTATCAGAATTAAAATCTAGAAAGAGCTAGAAAAAACACTGGAAATTTGCTGTGATTTCTTGGAATGAGGGCTTCTATCCAGCTTTAATAAAGACGTCAAAAATAGGTTTAATTTGCTAAGTAGCTAATAGGGTAGGTTGAGATTGTTGTAACAACCTCTGGCATCTGTGAGTTCCAGCCAGAATACGCAACGGTGCCTGAAAAAGTTATAGAAACATTGTCAGGAAACTCTCAGGGGGTTATATAGCCCTCTTTCCATAAAGCAGGATCAGCTATAAGTGCCTCTCAGTGAACTGCTGATGGCTTGTCTGGGTTATGGACTATCATATTGCAAGTCCAGAGACTCCTGAAAGGCTCTGCATGAGCCAGCTCATATCCATGAGAAGGAAAGTTGTGTTAGCAGGACACCAACACGCTGGTGGGCTCCACACCCACCAGGTCCCCACCCTTTGCAGTCACCACTGTCACCAGATCTCTCTTTTCCCCATTTCATTCTCATGGAGTGATCCCATAGACCATTTTGTATTCGTCCTATACTTCCTGGGGTTTGAGGTAGGGTTGGGTTTCAGGTGTTTTGTTTCTTTCCCTTTTCAGCATTTGATTGAGCTGAAAACCAGAGGACAAGCCATTTTGCCCCTATTTGAATTAGTCATTTGAAGAGTTTCAAGCTCAGACAAGTTTTGATGAGTTTGAACTGAAACAGGAAGTATTACAGCTGGACCCTGACTTACCTTGATAAGCAATTACCCACCAGCTTTGTCTGTACCCACCAGCTTCAGCCCTCCTGCTTTTCCTTCAAGAGCTCAAAACTGCGTTGAAAACAGGAAGTATCTTGACTAGAATGCTGTGAACTTTCCATGGCCTACTAAGTTAGGGGATAAGCTATGGCAAAGCCTAGTTCACATCCAGTGTATCCCTGAGCCTATTTGATTTAATCTATTTTATACTGCAGTTATTGAAACACGGCAGATTGCAGTGAAATAAACACAGTATTTTCAGATTTATATTCTAACATTTTAAACCTTATCAGTATGCAGCACTATGAAGAGGACTGTGGATGCTGATCTAATCCACCTACTTTTCTGGTGGCCAGATTTTCTGTAATAAAAATGCAAATAATCCCTAGAATGACATACCAGTTTAAAATACTTCTACTTTTCTTCTATAAACTGACAGCAAATTGTCTTTCCTTGCTAAGTATGCTTATTTTTTAAGAATATTTTCTTCATGCTAAAGAAGCTAAATCCAACGTGACCTTGAGTGTGATCAATTTAAATACAACACTGCATTTCTCAATATAGTAGTTATTTCTCCCAATATGTTTCTGGTACATAGCCTTAAATAGAAATTGACTCCCTAGTTCCTTAACTTTGCAATTTTAAATTTATATATTCTAGCAGGTTACGATCTGAAAAAATCCTTGGGTTGAATGCACTGCTTCAACAGACTTAAGTGCAATGTGAAGAACTACACGTGTAAATAGCCAGTCCTATTAATTTATAGCTTATTTATTTACAATTTGTATTAATATACAGCTTCTAAATTTGAGAAAAAAATATTCACTAGTAAATTAGTCATGCAATTATATTTTAAAATTGCTTATGCAGTTGCTCTGAGGCCATAAAAAAAAAGCAGATACTTTTACTTCTATGTTCCACATGAGGAATCAAAGATGTATTAAGAAAAAAAACAAACCTGCATACCTGCTTGTTAGGTATTCCAGACTTAAATTTTGAACTACTGAGCTGTCCCAAGCTAAAGATTCAACTGAGAGGAAAAACTTGCAGGGCTAAAAAATACCCCAGAGACTTCCTGATGAGATATTTATTCATTATGAAATGGAGATATTTATTCATTATGAAATGGTTCAAAACAATTCATACACAGATTGTTTGTATTAAAGTGAGCTCTTATATTCACTTTCTCAATTTCCCACCATTTTCCACTTAGAGGTTTTGAAACACCTTGCAGCTACTAATGTAATAAGCCCATGATATTTTAGTGAAGATGAGAGAAATTATTCTCATGCGGTTTAGACCGATTCAGTGCTGCTTGTATTAGTGGCAAGTTTCATCTTGATCTTTTTCCTTTCTGGTAGTAGAGATTGCTCATGTGTATAACCTGTTTACGAAAGAGTTTATGTCAAGAGACTGCCACAAAGGAGACATAAAAGATCTTAACAAACTAAAGAATGAAAGAAGAAAATTAATGTGCAACGAAGACACAATGAGGTACAGAATAGAAACAAAACATTTATGTAGGAAAAAAATACAACTTTGGTATTAAAAGAACCAATGTTCCCAAATTCAGAGATATATAGGGAGTTACCAGGATATATCAGCACAGTGGAAACAGCCTTTTGAATTGAAATGGGGACATTTTGATATTTTATTTGGTGTTGGAGGGAGGGGGAGATGTTTTTATTTTTGGTAGTACAAATGTCTTCAACCATGTAATAAAATGAAATAATTTCAGTTATCACCATTGTGAATTTCAGACTTACAGGACATTTACACTGAACATGTACTTTTCACATGGGGAGATTTACCAGACAGAAGGGTAATGAGTACAGAACTGGGAATCAGTGAAGGGGATGGTAGTTTTCTCCTATCACTGTGTTTTGCAAAAGCACCGCGTTCCATGGTGACCAAGAAAGCTATTCAGCTCCACTCAATTACTGCTGCAACTTCATCCAGCCTAGATGTGCCTTCAATACAACACTAACATTACAGGAGAACAAGCCCAGGAAATTTCAGCTGCTACAGCCTGTTTATCAGAGTGCTTTTCTTCCTCCCACAGTTGTATTCAGCTGTACTTACTAACCTGTTTCTAGGGGAAATAAGGAGCTGGGTTTTACTTCAGTAGCTGAATCCACTTACTCCTAAGCTATTTGGATCAGTAGAACCCTTAATAAATCAAGAAGCAGGCAGGAACAGGGATAAGTGAATTTCCCAGTAAGGATCCATCTTCCAGATGGATCCGCTGCTTCTAGCTGGAGAAAGCGGGATATTCACTTTCCCTGTAAAGTCATCAGGTATCAGATTTACTGATTTCCAAGGAGTACCTCATTGTCCCCATGGACTCCTCTCAGGTTTGGGGCAAGAGAATTCTCTACCTTTCCTGTTGAATCTGTGCCACTGTGCAATGAAGTATTTTGATTCCTGGGGCCAGAAGAGGGAAACACAAGCATAAGCATGAACAATTTGTGACTTGTATCTAAAGGGCAAGACCTAAGGACACAAGAAGTCTAAATTTTGGTCCTTGTTCCACACATATTTCTGTATTTTCCTCTCTTATATGCAGCTATCACAGGATAAACAGTGCATGGATCAGGGTACTAATCCTGTTCACAGCTGAAGCCTCTCTCACTTGGCAATCAGCTCAAAAGTTTGCTCTCTTTTTCTCAGGGCCTTACAACATTCTTATCTAAGCTGTCCATAGCTTTCCTCTTCATCTGTTTTTGTACTGCTTCTGGAGCTTCTTTGTTCATTCCCACACAAGCAAGCAGGCTCAGTAGGTCCAGTGAATTCTTTGTGTGTTGAATATACTGTACATCAGTACAGTACATGATGGGTCGGTCTGGCATGTCTGGGAAATATTGAACTGCCTGAGCATGCAATCCAACATGTCTGGGATTTCCATGCTGGCTATGTACAAAAGTCCTGGAAAAACACCTACATATTTTTCATAGACCAGTTCATTTTTTCACATGAGGGGATTAATACATTGTAATCAGTTCACTTTTCATCTTTTGATAAACTAAGCCTATTAAATTCAAGCCTCTGACCACGTATTGTATGGTGCAGCATCCTCCCTAGCACTAAAATCACTCTTGTGATTCCTTTCTGCACAATCTCAGGTTTGTGAACAGTGTTTAAAAATACAGTCACAGGAACTGCATGCCTCATTCAAAAAGCAATCTCAGCGGTGCTATACATGGAAGGCAAAACCCCTTCATGTGCCCCGTCAGTAAAATACATGACCAAAAGGCACTGCTTCCAGGTTGTAGGAAACAGTAGGTTTTTACAAACAACTCTCATCCAAATCACAGCGGGTTTTTTTGGTGGAATTTTCTAGTGAATCAAAAGTACTCTGACCCCTGCAGGTGCTTAGGCAAACTGACACGAGAGGGCTGAGGATGAGGGCAGGAAGGATTTGCATTTTTTAGAAAACGGCACAACTTCTTACTTGGCGTGTTGCTTCACCAGGGAGTATTGTTCATTTGCATAACATTCAGAATTTGAGGCCTTGTCTAATATGACCTTCAGGGTGTTCTCCTGACCTACTGCTTTCGAGAATTCAGGAACATACAGTGTTTTTGGTTGTATTCAAATGTATACACTGGGTTTGTTTATACTAATACACACTGCATTTAGCAAGACCAGCTTGTAATTTACTTTCTAAGTCTGCTAAAAAATATATCACAGTATTACTTCAGATACTCTTGTCCAGTAAATCGCTGTTTGTCCATTCGTTGTTGAGATATGTATGTCAGGTGAATGCCCCTAATCCATGTAATGTATGCTGTATCAAGTGTTTTATTGCAGAAATGGTGCTTCACTGAGAAACAGACCGATGTCTTGCAAACTATTGAGACTAAAAAAACATTGTAGCTCTTGAAAAAGATCTCCTACAATTTCGTTTAAGTTCCGAACGGATCACAATACAGCCTGCTATTCTGCTACAATAAAACCTCTTTTTTTTTAAACAAAAAAAATATGGAAAACACTTTCTTTTAGACAAATGTGGAAATGCTTTATTTTTCGACATCATGTTACATGGTTGCACTGTTCCCAT
Organism: Dicaeum eximium; assembly: GCA_013396995.1. Taxonomy (NCBI): domain Eukaryota; kingdom Metazoa; phylum Chordata; class Aves; order Passeriformes; family Dicaeidae; genus Dicaeum; species Dicaeum eximium. The sequence continues at coordinate 454,600 of VWZP01008288.1, read as the reverse complement.
TACCAATAGGCCTGTTCTAGCAATACAGAATCTTTGCTATAGTAGGTATTTAGGCTGGAGTCAACAGCAGTGAATTACAGTGCTTTTAAAAGTCACCTAAAAGGTATGTTAGTGCTGACAAAGCTTTACACTATAGTGTCATCTCTTCCTGGTGGCAACTCTGCATTGCCAGTTTGGAGCTTTGCTCTTCCATAGCAACTCCTCGGCTGACATGAGAACTGGTTGTGCCAAAGTGGACATGTGTGCGGGACTAGAGAAACTGTAGAAGCCGTATCTTGGCCTCTCTGTAATCATCTCTATTAAGGTTCCAGACTCCCCTTCCCAAACTGCTGGCACCGGTACACGCAATCCAAGCCTTCCCAGGCTCAGCACCCTGCAGCTGACAAAATCCACTTGCGGAGCCAATGGCTTTATATTCTAACTGACCCCAGTTCTGGGAATTCCTGACCGCGGGACCCATCGTTCCCAAAGCTGCCATCGCACCTTGGGGATGTCCTTGGGCTGGGCAGGACACGGTAGCGGCAGGTCCCGCTCTGGAATTAAACCGAGGCGCTGCCCCGTGCGGCCAACTACCTCCTGTTTCCTGCCGTCTCCTCCGCCCGGTCGCCGCTGCCCGCAGACAAGGCAGCATTTTGACCTTCGGCAACACCGTTCTTCTTGGTTTCCCTCCCGCCGCCCCCTCGCCCCGGCTCGGGGCAGGCACCTCCGGCCAGCCGCGCTCCGNGTCCTTGGCCCGCGCAACCCCAGCGGAGCGGGCGGCGGCAGGGCCGCGGCTGCCCGGCCGGCTCTGGGCACAGACGGCAGCCGCTCGGTAGGGAAGACAGGCCGGCAGCCGTGGGCGCCTTTTGCCCGTGTGCCGGCGAAGAGCGCCGGGCGGCCCGGGGTCGGCTTTTGGTGCGAGCGGCGGCACCGCGGCTTGTTTGTGAGCGGGCAGAGGGGCGGCCCGGGACAGCGCTGCGCCGCCGCTGCAGCGGGACAGCCCCTCCCGGCCCCGCCGAGCGGCTCCGCCGCGGCCCCTCCGCACCCGCGGGGCACCTGGGCGCGCCCGGGAGGCCGGCTGG